>JASEVX010000003.1:7685958-7808458 GCA_031761405.1 Serripes groenlandicus
TCGCTGTGTAAGTGTGGTAAGGATTATGTCCAACATGTATCGCTGTGTAAGTGTGGTAAGGATTATGTCCAACATGTATCGCTGTGTAAGTGTGGTAAGGATTATGTCCAACATGTATCGCTTTGTAAGTGTGGTAAGGATTATGTCCAACATGTATCGCTGTGTAAGTGTGGTAAGGATTATGTCCAACATGTATCGCTGTGTAAGTGTGGTAAGGATTATGTCCAACATGTATCGCTGTGTAAGTGTGGTAAGGATTATGTCCAACATGTATCGCTGTGTAAGTGTGGTAAGGATTATGTCCAACATGTATCGCTGTATAAGTGTGGTAAGGATTATGTCCAACATGTATCGCTGTGTAAGTGTGGTAAGGATTATGTCCAACATGTATCGCTGTGTAAGTGTGGTAAGGATTATGTCCAACATGTATCGCTTTGTAAGTGTGGTAAGGATTATGTCCAACATGTATCGCTGTGTAAGTGTGGTAAGGATTATGTCCGTTTGTCTGGTGTTGTACGCCGCTTTCAACAGTTTTTCTATCAGGGCGTTACCTGGGTAAGTTACCAGTACTACTGATCCTTTCATCCGGACACCAGCCAGACAGTCGTAATACTAACCCCTCAATCTTGAGCGCCAAGAAGGTCAGCCATTACTATCAAGTCTTCTTCGTGTCCGAAGCTTCGTTTAACATGATCATTGATACTGGGTTGATTTTTCGATTATCAAAATAAATGCCTTGTTAAGGCTAGAAACTTCGCGTTTCTGTCCGTAGCTATTGCACAGCTGGTTGACGGGTTTGAATCCAAGGTGTGCATGTAGGTTTTAGAATTATCAAATTAAGTTTTCATAGAATCTTCAACTTGCTAGTCCAAATATGTACAATCACCGGATCCAAACCCGTCACCTATCTTATGCTATTGTAAGGAAAGAAAATGCGTAGCGACACTTTTGGACATATCCAAACATGTGTCTACCGTTCTAGAGTAAGTAAGTAAGTAAATCTTGTATTATAGTCACATGTGTATAACAAAATATAATAATGGGAAACACCCGGCCCCATGGGCCTATATGTCACTGTTAAGAAAAAAAAGATATTTACACAGTGAGTACATTTCACTGTTCCACCTAATAAACACATATATCTACATAAGTACACAGCACTGAGTCGCTCATGTCGTTGGCATGTTTCCTGGTACAAAGAACGCAATGTACATACCGATTACGTGCCCGATTTCGATTGCATGACCCTAAGGGGGTAACATTTTCGCCCTAAAAAATCATAATCAGATGAATTTAAGATAGAGTATATTTTATTTTATTAGAATAAGTCCTCATTCATTGCAAATACGACATGACATATGTCCTACCTCGAATCAGTGCATCTCTCAAATGTACCCACATTGGGATAACATCATGATAAGTTTATTCATTCAAATTCCGTTAGGCTTCCAGCCCATGAGGATACATGTTATATAAACTGCTGACTGACAGTAACACAACAGAGAAAATAAACATACATACATATTTACAAAGTTGCTGGCGGCGAAATATAAGTAATGTTTTCATAAGTTTGCCTTCAACCGCCGTCAACATCTTCGCTTGGAGATGTTTGAAATATGAACAAGTAGACAGTTACAACAACAACAATGTGACAAGAAGAGAAACCGCCTATTTGGACGAGTTCTCCCTTTTTTCACAATGTCCCTATATGAGCGACGATTAATTTATATACGTTTCAATATGTCTAACACTAATGCTGCGTTTACACTAGGCCCATCCTCGGTACCCAGGCTATTCATAAAATATATGATACCCTGGGCAAATTTGCTGTAAAAATCTCGTACCCATGAATAATTTATAAGGTGAAATGCAGCCGCTTGATTTGCCGCATGACACAAACCTCATGCGATACGAAAAGCACAGTGTTGTTACGGAGGAAATCGTGGTGCATGCTTTACGAAGCTTCCCTAGCCAATTTTCCCAGGGTATCATATATTTTATGAATAGCCTGGATACCGAGGGTGCACTAGGCCACGATGTCTACGATCTCCACGATTTGAGAGAATCGTGATGAGCGTGGGGTGTCGTGGGTCGAATCGTAGTGATCGTGAGGGAATGTGGTGGAATCGTAATGATCGTTAGGATCGTGACATACCATTTGGCTGTCAACAATTTTGCCACGATAATGCCGATTTGACGCCAAATCTTGAGAGAGCGTGATAGAACGTGGGAATCGTAGTAGAGCGTAGTAGACCTTAACATACCCTAACCGAGCGTAACAGAACTTGATGCGCCATCGTAGGGGATCGTGATGAACTTGGAAACACGATTCCTTCAAAGTTCACTACGATGCTGTGACACGTTCTACTACGAACATCTCGATAGGCATACACGCTCTGACACGCTCTGCAAGCTTCATTACGTTTGCAACAATCTATATATTTTGGTAGATAAAAAATATGCAAGCCAAAAGAGGAAGGAATGCCTCCTTTTTATACCCAATCGTGCTGCAAACGTGGAGATTTTGCTCAAATCGCGGCCATAAATCGCAGGAGATCTTAACAGAGCTTCATGATCGTGAGAGATCTTAACATAACCTAACGGAACGTGACAGAACGTGATAGCATATCGTGACGATCGTAACAGAACTTAAGAGAACGTGATGAAAATCGTGGCAAAGCTTGACCAGAGTCGAGTTGTCCTTTCACAAAACGTACTGAGAGCGCAGGAAAGCGTAGCAAAACGTAAAAAAAAAAAAAAAACGGATACATTAAATCGTCGAGCTCCACGATTTTTTTGAATCGTGGACATCGTAGGCATCGCGGCCTAGTGTAAACGTGGCATAACTATACTAGTCACAAACATTTATATAATTCCCATTAACACCCAAGCGGAGAAAAGAGCAACCCGAAAAAACAAACCATATATATATATATATACAAGAGAAAGTTGATGCAATGCATCAATGTCGCCGGATATCCATAGTGCAGTTATGCATAACACTAACATTATAGTAGTTGAATAAACAGTTATTAACTGAGGGGCATATTGGAACATCAGGGGTGGGGTCAAGTGAAAATGTATCATAACTTGCATTGTTTTGTCAACGAAGTGAATGATAATTGAAGCCTTTCATTGTTTATGATCAATAGCCATTCAAAAGTAGGTTGACTAGACACACAACCAACTAATTATTGATCATAAACAGTAATGGAAATGAGAAATCTTGCCAATCATTAGTCTTAGTATGTATACAGTGCTTTCATTAAGGAATAATTATAAGATTTGTGAATTCCACATACACTTTTCAAGATGTTTGTCAGAATATTTGAATTTTATTATTTTTCAATAAAACCACAAAACAGACAATTTAGGATTTGCATGCAATAGCACATCATTTTACCTTTCCTCTATTAAAGTCAACAGTGGACACCTTTGCAGCAATATACTTTTAAAACAATGAGTTAATGGTTAAATCGCTGAGTTTTCTCTTTTTCTCAAAATGATATTAGCTTGGCATCCTAATTATATCATACTTTAACAAATGTTGAAATGTAGTCCAATATTTATAAATTAGACCACATTCGAAATATAATATCAACTAAACAGTTAAATCTCATTGAAATTGTTGTATAATTTAAACTTAATTTCGAACATAAACTGAGCCCTACAACATGTTAATTTATTTTAATTCTTTCCTTCCTTTTTTATAATGAAAATAACAAAACTACTCATGTTTTAAAATTATATTATGATGAGCGCCCTTGTGTCAATGATCCATAACAATATGCAGATCGGAAGCAATATACCTTTAGGGAATTAAATGACACATTTAAAATTGTCAAGGACGAAATAATTTTGTACGAAAGACCCGATTATTTCTTATTCGCTGAGGTGTCGTTCTTGAAACTCTCTTTAAAGGCAGAGAGTGCTCGTTCAAAGTAATTTTTCTATTAAAACTAGTTTTTATCTCGGTTTGTTCTTTTCTTCTTCATTTGTTTCGAACCAAATAAACATTTTAAATCACCTACGATTTACTATTTGTAAGTGAGTGTAAAGAGACTCTGCAAAGGAGATTGATCTACGCAGTTGGTATTCGCGAGTCACGCTTCAAGCAGGTACGCGTATGTAAACAAATTAGACTGCGACGTAAAGGTTTGTAGTTATCGCCTTTTGAGTACATGTAGTATATAGTGTAAAAATAAAGTATACCAGTCTAGCTAATAGGGACTGTTTTGTCTTCGTAAATAAAACAAAACATAAATGCGAGTCAAAATAAAGAAACTGAAAATACCTAAAACATCGGAATATTTATTTCATTTTAGATGTGTCATTTCTTAGTGTTTTTAAACAAACACAATTGTAATATGTTCAAGACATCTAAATGTGTTTCTTTCTAATAATAATCCCCCCTCCCCTAAAACATCGGAATATTTATTTCATTTTAGATGTGTCATTTCTTAGTGTTTTTAAACAAACACAATTGTAATATGTTCAAGACATCTAAATGTGTTTCTTTCTAATAATAATCCCCCCTCCCATGTGATTTCCGAAAACCTATTAAAAATAGAAGTCGGGGGCTTCTGCCCGGCGACTAATAATGTGAGAGCTGGTTCCACGATACTATGCATCTGTGACAGGAGCCAGACCACATCCTATGTATTATGTGATTCACAATATTGTTAATTTTCAATCCTTAATATTTCTTTATAATTACTTCCCTTTTCAATATTGTATGTCAAATTCCTTTCAAATCTTTCTCATTGTTCCTAATTAATCTTTCTGAATATGTCAGTTTGCATCTCAGGAAATTGTCAATTACCTATATTTGATATTACAATCACCAGCGTTTGATGTCAATAAGAGTGAGTTCACACCTTTGCTCAAAGACTACTGACCATTAGTATATAAAATGCAGACTCAATTCTCAAAAGTTAGTTGTTCCAACATACGTCTAATTGCTATCAGTTATCAATACGGAGAACAAATTTGTTAACTATCTAAGTGCTGTTTGTGTCGAACCTTTGGATTACCCTACTTGAGTACAAGTGGCTATTTACTATTTGTGTTACAAATGTAAATTTTACTTTTAGAGATCCAATATTTAATGAATAGGACAACTCTGGGGCAGATTTTCTTTTGTTAAAACTTTCTTTTTGTGTTGCGCAATCACTCACTACCACACATATATTAGCAACATAAAATTACAGTCTTTCTGCTTGCGATTGGAGGGAACATATAGTATTTGCTGCTAGCAACGGGGGCTGTTAGATATAGATTTGAATTTCCTAAAATTGATGTCATCATAGAATGTTTAGAAAATTGATTCACTTAACACTTAATCTAGCAATGTATCTGCGTAGAGTAAATACTCGGGCGAGACTGTATACAGTACCAGTATATACAGAGCCTTCACTGTCTTGTCTACGTGTATTTTAGACCCCGAAAATAGAACTATAGCTCGAGTTTTCTCTATGATCCAATAACGAAGACCGAAAAATCGTCCGACGCGGCTCTTTTTGTTAACCCCCAATCCCTAACCCACCAAACAAACATGTGCATCGAGTGAAAAAATGTAGCAGAAAGCATTGCTTCTTGCCGATGTGAATAGTATAACGAATTTATATTTTTATATCGCGGCACTACGGTCATGGTGGAGTGCCCTTGGACAAGGCACATTTTCTAGCCTAGTACTGGTTTGTTTACCCAGGGATCATGAATAATTAAATTTAATTGTGCGCTAAATGACCTTAGCTGTCGATGCGCCATAAAACAATATACATTCATTCATTCTTTATATTTTTATTCTGGTTTTTATTTTCTAGATGGGCATTTTACACCTTTCCCTTCTTCAAGAAATACAATGCCAACAAAGGAGTTTGTAAGACAAATGATAACACAGCCGGTCAAAGCAGGCAGATTAACTTATATGATATAAATTGATTAACACAATTACAGATATATCATTTCCAGAGATCTTGTTTAAAAAATGTGCACGGACAACGAAGTGACACCTAGGATATAGAAAGGAACGTGTAAACCAAGACGTACAATTGAAAACAGTCGCACAAGGAATGCATTATTTGTTGTTGTTTACGGTTTCGATGCCAGTCATCATTTGAATCGGGCAAGTTGGGGGATCAGAAGGGATTAACATATGCTGCTGCAAACCATGATACGATCTTAGGTCAACATAATTGTTTGCGTGTCACTGCTCCCGGAAAACACAACATCTTTCTTTTTGTAATCTTCAGGTACCGGAAGCCAGTCTATAACTACCGATGAACATGATAAAGTATCCGTCAGAGAAGGCGATATGATTGGATGGTAAGTATCACATGGGTTACCCATAGCAACTTAGAAATTCTGAAATTGGTCATGATGTGGTAAGGCACATTTTCAAGACCAGTACTAACCAGTCATCTGATGATCATTGATTTAGTGATTTGTCGTCCCCATACAAATGAAGCACTGTTTATAATCAGCATAGATTAAAAAACAAAACGAATTGTAGACAATCCATAGACAATCCAAGACAGTGACCTAAATTGTGTACATGACACAACAGTATCTCAAGATGTGCGTGCATACCGAACTTCATGGAGGTGTTAATCAGTCGGTTTTAACCCTTTCCCACTTGCAGACCAAACACATCTGCAGCAGACGAAGCTTTTAAACATTGTGGAAAAAGAAGAAATTGCTCATCATGAACAAGTTCTCATTTTGCCACATTGTTTTCAAAGATTATTAAGCAATTATTAAGCTTTCATTTTCCATATTTGTGCCTGGATAATTTTAATATAGTCTGCTGCATATGTGTTGTATGTGTTAAGGTAAGGATGCAGTACCTTTAGTTAGACCTCCTTATGAAAAACATACCAACCTGCCCTTATAACGATGCGTTGACGTGGAGACAGCACATTGTCATGTTCAATGCTGCGGGTCGGCAGTATTTCGACAAACTTCCTTGACAGATGATGCTAACATTTTGCTCTATGGAGATGAACACTAAATTCTTGATCAAAACATAAAAGTGCTTCTGAGTGTCCGTAACTTCAGTACCTATTCAAACCACTTCAGTGCTTCTGAGTGTACGTAACTTCAGTACCTATTCAAACCACGTCAGTGCTTCTGAGTGTCCGTAACTTCAGTACCTATTCAAACCACTTCAGTGCTTCTGAGTGTACGTAACTTCAGTACCTATTCAAACCACGTCAGTGCTTCTGAGTGTCCGTAACTTCAGTACCTATTCAAACCACTTCAGTGATTATGAGTGTACGTAACTTCAGTACCTATTCAAACCACGGCAGTGCTTCTGAGTGTCCGTAACTTAGGTACCTATTCAAACTACTTCAGTGCTTCATTGAGATGGTCGAACCCCCCGAGCTGTCCGTTTCGTGTGTGGTTGTTCTTTTTTTTTTTCTTAATAATGATTTCTTATTGTTTTACATTTATAAATGTTAAACAACGATTTAACATGTTATACCACTTATACATCTGTACATGACATAATTTGATAGAATATTTTATACCACTTATACATGAAAAAGTTCGATTGAATATTTTATACCACTAATACAGGAAATAATTTGATTGAATATTTTATACCTCTAATGCATGGAATTATTTTATTGAATATTTTATACCTCTAATACATGAACTAATTTGATATTATTGAATATTTTATACCACATATACCACTTATACATGAGACAATTCAGTAGCGTATCGGCAGCTATTTTCAAAGCCTTCCGCTGCAGATAAGCTGTAACTGGGAAAGGTTTGTAATCAGTAGTTCAGCTATTTACGAAACTATTCTTTAATTGTCCTTTGACAATACTGTAAATAGTGCAGATCTTAATCAACCTGCGTGAATACTAATCAAATCTTGCTCCAACTGGTCGTAAATATATGAGGGCATACTTTCACGCAACGCTGCTAATTATAAAATAATTAATCTACCAGGTATTCTGCAACAGCGGATTTGGTGAAATACAGTAGTTCGGGTTCAATACAGAACAACCGTTACGCCACATCACGGGTCGGTACCAACTCTGGTGATACCTATGACTGGAACACTGCTAACGTTGTGGACGGCGCGAAGTATTCAATACAAGCCCTTACAACCGCAAGTGAGTAGGGTTTTGTGGCTGTATACATGTCATATTTAATTCTTTACACATGCAGACGGATGCTGATGCATCTGCAGCAGACGACTACTGAAAACATTGTGGCAATTGGGGAACTTGCTCATTATGATCGATATCTCCTATTGCCATAATGTTTTCAACTCTATTCAATAATTATACTTTCATTTATAGAGATTTTCGATAAATTTGTCTAAATGTTTTCAAGTGTCTGCCACGGATTTGTTGTATGTGAGAAAGTTTTAGTGCATTAGTTCCATGGAAAAATATATACATGTAAGCATTTGTGTACAGTGTAGGTTCAGATCAGCCAGTACATATACAATGTCCTATCGGAATCTACACAAGTTGAAGCTTCTAACAATGCAATATGTGAACAGTGTAGATATTTGATCCGACTATGCGGATGCACATGCTGATCTGGATGTACACTGTTTGCAAAAGCCAACTTTTACCATTTCGCAAGGGCAGGATCATATGCTTATCCGGACAGTAGGGCATCACACTTAATTCTATCCACTTGACCCTGATGTCAAGGATAGAAACCACTACTTACAGTTTAACAGTCTGTAGAGTTTGACGCGACCTGGAGTCGAACCCGGGTCTTCACCTCACGAGACTGATTACGTTTTACCTTTTTCCGAGATCTATACAGGCCTATGGCCTCTCTGATCCGTCTGAATAGTTTGTTTTGACTCCGCTTTCGGTCCATAGATATCAGGCACACATTTGATATCATTGTTCTTCCAGTGCTTTGAGCAAAGCTTTTAAAATGATTTACACTTTTTGCTAAAATCACTTCTTCTGGCAACTTGTTCCAGGTATTTACAACTTTATGCGAGAAATTATACTTCCTTTTCTCTTACTGTATTTTTTGATTTTCTTTTGTGTCCTGTGGTAGTTAAATCATTTGTTGGAAATATGGGATCTACTTTTTCGATTCCGTTGAGTATTTTGAATGTTTGGACAGTACCTCCTCTAATCACTGCACACTCTTGGTCTAATAAAAACAGACCTTCTTGGCTTTGTAACCGGCAAAGATCCAGATCAGGCTGCATCAATGTAGTTTGACAGCATCTTCCATGTTTGTCATCTGGGCGTACACGAAAATATCTACATATTTCTTAAAGGCGACTAAACTATCTTAAATGTTATTTTCATTTGTTTGTGTTTAATTCATATTATTTCATTTATATTTTAAATAGAGTATAAAAAACCCAATTGTAATAGATAAAGGAAAAACATGAGAGGTGCTGTAAGAAACCAATCGTTGGGGGGATTTTCGACCAGTGTATGTATGTTGTTTGTGGCAAAGGGAAGCTCAGACATCTGTTATAACGTGTAATAAGTACGTCACGGATAGTTGTCCTGGAGAACCGCTCATATGGCGAGGCCATTACTCAAATGTGCAATTTTAATATTGGACAAGTATGATCATCGAGCCATTGCCCAATTTTAGAAACAGGCACAGATACAGTTGTTATAAGCACGTGTTTGATAGGCTGTGTCATTTTAAGAATGGCCTGAACATATATACCACATCATCAGTCAATAATGAGATTTATCTGATATAATCTGTCTGTGTTTCATGTGATGCGTCTGCATCTGAAAGCCTTGTGGCATAGGATAAATTGCCCATCAGAAACATTTTTTTCCCTTTTGCCAAGATGTTTTCACATTTATTAAAAGAAATCATATTTTCATTTCCAGATTTAATATTTTTGCAAAGATGTTTTCAACTTTGCCTGCTGTGCATTTGTTGTATGTGGGAAAGGGTTAAATAATGTTAATATCGTTACAGCCTCCAATCCCTATTTTGTTAATCTGCCCTGGTACACGTTGAAAGCCGACACCGAGGTGAAGGTCAGCGGTATTAGTCTCCTTACGCTGACGGCTCAAGACCCCGACCTGTATGATAACAGTTCTCTCACAATCTCCATGGCGCCAGAATGGGCGGACTACTTTACATTGGACTCGTCAAGTATATATTTGTTTAACTCTTTCAGCGCCGAATAGTTTAAAGTAGACTCTTCCATGTTAAAAAACGGGTGTTTCCATTTCTCATTTAATAACAGTTTTGGACTATTTTGATAAATAAAAGGCAAACAATGCTGATTTCAGGTGAGACAGCTCGTAACGAGCTGACTCACCTGAATCTGTATTGTTTGCAAAACCCTGAATACTGCCTTTCTCGCTGAAAGAGTTAACTATTTCTTTATTCATTCATTTCACACATTGTAATTGTCCTGATTGTGTGTGACTTCAGGACGGCGTTTGATATGGGTCTCGTAGCCCTCTCCCACTTGTACGTTTTCAGCAGATGACTTTTGAAAACATTTTGACAGAAAAACAAGCAATTTCTCTCCGTTTGCCACAATATTTCAACTATATTCAATAGTCATACTTTATTTATGAAGATTTTTAATTGTCTGCCTACATGTTTTTGTCTTGTCTGCTGCAGATTTGTTGTAACTAGGCAAACTATCGGTTTTGGGTTAGGCACATTTATACATCAGCAGTTCCAATAAACAATCCACTTGTATTAAAGTGCAAACTCTGACTCTTTGTCACAAATCGTGTCCGCTCCATAACTTTTGAACCGCTTGAAGGATTTTGAAATAAATCGCCACAAATATTCCCCATACTGAGACGATATGCAGAGCGCATGTCAGAACCACTTTGGTTCAAGGTCAAGGTCGCAATTTTAGGTCAAAGGTCATATGACCATATTTTATGTCTGTTCAATATCTTTTGAACCCTTTGAAGGATTTTGAAATAACTCACCACAAATGTTAACCATACTAAGAATGTGTGCAGAGCGCATGTTACAACCACTTTGGTACACGGTCAAGGTCGCAATTATAGGTCAAAGGTGATATGACTTTATTTTGTGTCCGTTCTTCAACTTTTGAACCGATTGAAGGATTTTGAAATAAATAGCCCCAATATTCCACCATACTGAGACGACATGACTCGCACATGTTACTACCACTTTGGTTCAAGGTGAAGGTCGCAATACGAGGTCAACGGTCATATGACTCTATTTCGTGTCCGATCAATAACTTTTGAACCGCTTGAAGGATTTTGAAATAACTCATTGTTCACCATATTGAGACATATTGAGACAATGTGCAGAGCGCATATAATAAGCTGTTTGGTCAAGGTTGCAATTAGAGGTTAAAGATCATACAACTATATTTCGTGTCAGGTCAATAACAATTAACCATGGTCAAAGAACAGTATTACAATCATTGACAAACTGCAATTGGGGAGTCATATGTTTTTGTTACGAAAACAAACATCTAGTTTTGCTTCTGTTTTGGTAGATTATCTACACTGCTGCCTAGGGATCAGAAGAAAGGAAGAGTACAAGTAGTAACAAGGCTTACTATCTCACATTTTCAATTATTCTTGATTGTTTATTATCTTAATTATTATAATGTACACCTTCAAACCTGGTATGTAGATATCTTTTAAAAAAGGATCATAACTCTTGCATGCATATTGGATACGATTTATCCTCATTAATCCCCCCCGCCCCTCCTCCGCTATTTTCTCACTTAGTATCCAATTTCCTATAGGTGACACATGGGTTACTGTGAATGTTCTTGCTCTTTTTCAGATTTGGTGACAACCTCTAGACAGCTGACCCCTGGGACCTACATGCCAGTATTCAGAGCAGAGGAAGCTCACTGTGGTGTAGGTTTCTCAGCAACATTAACTGTATCCGTCTATGACAGTGTAAGTTATAACCAGCTATATGTACTGTATCAATCTATTACAGTGTAAGTTATAACTGGCTATATGTACTATATCAGTCTATTACAGTTTAGGTTAAAACTGGCTATATTTACTGTATCAGTATATCATGGTGTAAGTTATAACTGGCTTTATTTACTGTAAGTCTATGACTGTGTAAGTTATAACTGACTCTATTTACTGTATCAGTCTATTACCGTGTAAGTTATAATTGAGCTATACTTACTGTATCAGTCTATGACAATGTAAGTTATAACTGGCTATATTTACTGTTTCATTCTATGAAAGTGTAAGTTATAACTGGCTATATTTACTGTATCAGTCTATGAAAGTGTAAGTTATAACTGGCTATATTTACTGTATCAGTGTAAGCCATTACCTGCTACACTAACTATACCAGTCTTTGACAGTGTAAGTTATTACCTGCTTCCTTAACTGTATTAGTCTTTGACAGTGTAAGTTATTACATGCTACCTTAACTGTATTTGTCTATGACAGTGTAAGTTATTACCTGCTACCTTAACTGTATTAGTCTATGACAGTGTAAGTTATTACATGCTACCTTAACTGTATTAGTTTATGACAGTGTAAATTTTTACCTGCTACACTAACTATACCAGTCTATGACAGTGTAAGTTATTACCTGCTTCCTTAACTGTATTAGTCTATGACAGAGTACATTATTACCTGCTACCCTAACTGTATATGTCTATGACAGAGTACATTATTACCTTCTACACTAACTGTATTAGTCTATGACAAGTGATTACCTGCTTCCTTAACTGTATTAGTCTATGACAGTGTAAATTATCACCTGCTACCTGAACTGTATAAGTCTATGCCAGAGTACTTTATTACCTGCTTCCTTAACTGTATTAGTCTATGACAAGTGATTACCTGCTTCCTTAACTATACCAGTCTATGACAGAGTACCTTATTACCTGCTACCTTAACTGTATTAGTCTATGACAGAGTACATTGTTACCTACTACTTGAACTATATAAGTCTATGACAGAGTACCTTATTACCTGCTTCCTTAACTGTATTAGTCTATGACAGAGTACCTTATTACCTGCTTCCTTAACTATACCAGTCTATGACAGAGTAAGTTATTACCTGCTTCCTTAACTGTATTAGTCTATGACAGAGTACATTATTACCTGCTACCTGAACTGTCTATGACAGTGTAAGTTATTACCTTCTACACTAACTGTATCAGTATATGACAGTGTAAGTTAGTACAGGCTTTATAAACATTAACATAAGAAAAACATTGTGAACAATCCTGAGATCACAATTTTGTATCAGACCATTCATCTTGATCCAATCTCACTCATTACATCCAATTTTAACACACTAGAGGCCACATTGGTTATCCAATCATTACATCCAATTTAACACACTAGATGCCACATTTGTTATCCAATCATTACATCCAATTTTAACACACCAGAGGCCACATTGGTTATCCAATCATTACATCCAATTTTAACACACTAGATGCCACATTGGTTATCCAATCATTACATCCAATTTTAAACCTTTAAACCACTAGGGCCACATTGGTTATACAATCGTTACATCAAATGTTAACACACTAGATGCCACATTAGTTATCTAATCATTACATCCAATTTTAAACCACTAGGGGCCACATTGGTTATCCAATCGTTACATCAAATGTTAACACACTAGAGGCCACATTGGTTATCCAAACATTATGAAACTTAACCCTGGGTCCAATTCCACCAACCTTACTTAGCGCTCAGTAATACTTAAAAACTGAACACCATATTTCATCATTTTTGTTCCCCTTATATTTTGTATAATATGAATTGTGAAATATATTTAAGTAAATTACCAAGTTGACATAGACAGTTACCTTGCTGACCAACAATGCTTTTAAAGAAATGAAATATTTTCGCATTTTTATAATGAAAACAAAGAGAATGAAATATGCTGCTAAGTATTTTAAAAGTACTACTTAGTGCTAAGTAACGTTGGTGGAATTGGGGCCAGAACATTCACCTTAATCAAATCTTGGTTTGAAACTGGGTCACATGGGAAAAAGAATAGGTCACAATGTCAAATCATAGTAAAACTCTGTGGTCACTAGAGGCCACATTTTTTCATTTAATCTTCATGAAATCTTTTCAGAAGATTTATAATTTATTTATTCTTTAATGTCAAAAACTAGGTCACTATAACAATATTCAGGTGAGCAATCTTGGATGGCATTCTTTTAACCATTTCCCTCATACGACAATTCTGCAGTAGACAACTTATTTAGTCAAAAATCGGAAAATCTCTGTAATTGAATGGATAACCTATGACTAAAAGTGGAAAACATTGTGGCAAAAGGAGAAATGGCTCGTTCTGAGCAATTTCTTCTTTTGTCACTATGTTTTCAAGAAGCTGTCTGCTGCAGAGGCGTCAGAAAGCGTCTTTATGAGGGAAAGGGTTAATTTTCGTTTTTATCACAGATTCCCTCGATCACTAACCTTCCAGCGTCAACCACCATTCATGAAGACCTGATTGATCAGACCCTTCTCTATACAGTGTCCACATCAGACCCCATGAACCAGGCTATCTGGTGTGAGGGGGACTGGACTATTGGCACTCCCAGCAACACACCCTTTATAGTCAAAATGACCTCTATTGTACCTGGAAGCTCAAGTGAGTATAAATGGCCGGGTTTTTCAATAAAATGAAACAGTTCATTATTTAATTTCATTTTTATTCCTTTCCCACTATGACAAGTTTGCAGCAGTTAAATTTGAAAATGTCATGGTAAAAATATGGAAAATCTCAATAATTTAATGAAGGTATAATTATTGAATAAATTTGAAATCATTAATTATGGCTAAAGAAAAAAATGTTTACAATAAGCAATTTCTCCTTTTGCCACAATGATACCTAGTGACCCGGAGAATGGAACAATGATACCTAGTGACCCGGAGAATGGAACCATGCAAGGAATAACTCTTTGCATGCTAAATTATTTTCGTCTACTATATTGTCGTATATATTTTCCCTAAATGTTTACTGAAATTGAATCGGAGTGACAAACAGTTTGGATCTCAGATCAGTCCCCACTATTTTGTGGGGACTGATCTGGATCCAAACTGTTTGCAAATGTCATCAACGGTAAACAAAACCCGCCGCTAGCGTGCTAAGAGATAAACCTATTGTTGGAGTTATCTCCATATTCAATTTATCTTGTCTTGTCATTTTGTCACTTATTTTAGAATGCATCAACTTAAAACTTGAAATTTAGATAGCGTGTTTCCTAAAGATATGCAGTACACAAGAATCATAAATCTGGCAAACATGTTATTTAACCCTTTTCCTCATAGAGACGCTTTTTGACGCCTCTGCAGCTGATGGCTTTTTGAAAACATAGTGACAAAAGAAGAAATTGCTCAAAACAAGCAATTTCTCCTTTTGCCACAATGTTTTCCACTTTTAGTCATAGGTTATCCATTCAATTATAGAGATGTTTTGACAAAATATGTTTAAAGTCTTCTGCTGCAGAATTGTCGTATGAGGGAAAGGGTTAAATTATTCTCCTTTGTCATTGTTTTGATCTGGTCATTTTCTGACTTGTAAGCAAACATCCTGCAGGAAATGCATATGGGTCTCTTTGAACTTTTGTGTTGTTTTACAGCTGCTGGTATATACCTTATTGAATGGCCGTATTTAAATTATGACACGGCAGCCACAACATATGAGCTGATTGTGAAGTGTTATGACACCTACGAAAACACGGCCACTGGAACATACTCAGTCAACATCATTAGAAATCAGGAACCGATCTTCTCCAACATGGGAAGTAAGTGTAAACCTTTCCCACAAACAGACGTTTTCTGATGTCTCTGCAGCAGACAGTTCTTGAAAACATTTTGGCAAAAGGAGAAATTGCTCATGAGCAATTTCTCCTTTTGTTACAGTGTTTTCAAACTCTATACACTAATTATACTTTCATTTATTAAGATTTTCTACATTTTAAATGAGATGTGTTCAAGGTCATCTACTGCAGATTTCTTGTATGTGGGAAAGGGTTTAAACCCAATCTCATATACAACAAACATGCAGCAGAATTTTTGAAAAGATCTAAATCAAAATATAGAACATCTTCATAAATGAAAATGCAGTTGTTAAATAGATTTTGAAAACATCTTAAGCAAATTATTCTTTGGCCACAATGTTTTCAAAAGTTGTCGGCAGCAGAAATATCACAGTTTTTCTGTATGTGGGAAAAAGTTAACTCATTATCTGATTTATACTGTAATTAGACTCACTGAATAGAAAATAGTTGAATAAGAAAAAAACAAAAAACAATAAAATAAACTAATTCTTAATGTGGGGTTGATGAATCCTAGATGTTTTTAACCCTTTCCCACTTGCAGACGACTTTTGAAAACATTGTTGCAAAAGGTGAAATTGCTCATGATGAGCAATTTCCCCTTTTGCAACAATGTTTTCAACTCTATTTAATGATTAAACTCTCATTTATGGAGATAATTCACATTTTTGCCAAAATGTTTTCACTGTTGTCTGCTGCAGATTTGCCGTATGTGGGAAAGGGTTAAAGGTGACTGTTGAAGATTTGGGAAATAATAATGGGAAATGAGGAATTTCTCCTTTTGGTACAATGTTTTCAAAAGTCGTCTATTGCAGATGCATCATAATGCGTCTGTATGTGGTAAAGTGTCATAATGTAATTACTGTCAGCCGTCTTCTTCCAAATTTTACAGATATGGTTGAAATCAATGCAACTTCCTCGAAAATTGGCGATACAGTGTTCACCGTGTCGGCTACAGATGCAGACGGCGACCAGATCCTGTATGAATATACATGTACGCCGTCCACAACGTCAGACGGAGATTGTCCATTTGCTGTCTATGATTGTATGTACTTTTTGTATTATCCCAACATGTAGGCCTATTTTAAAGCAGGTGCAACAGATAGCTTTTGAAAAATCTTGTGGCAAACAGAGATATTGTTCAAAATGATCAACCTCCCCGTTTGCTACAATGTTTTAAACTATACAAAAATGATACTTTGACATTTAGAAATGTTCCATATGTTTGCCTGAACGTTTTCAAAGTCATATATGAGCAACTTTTCTTTTTGCCACAATGTTTTCAACTTTATTCAATAATTCTTCTTTAATTTATAGAGAGTTATCATTTTTTTGCCCTCATGTTTTCAAAATCGTCTGCTGCAAATTTGTTGCATGTGGATTAAGTTTGTTAGTATGGCTCATGTACTTTACAGCTGGTGAAGTGAAGCTGAAAGCCAATGTGATAACCTGGGATACAAACACGTTCACGCTCAGTATTACTGCCACAGCCAACAACGACACCATCACAGCGAGAAATCTGATCATCTATATTACAAGTAAGTGCTTTAGCTTTTCCAACATGTAACCAACCTGCAGCAGAAAATTTCAAAAACATCTGTTGCTTTTTTCTAAAAGTGTATGTAAGAGGAGAAGACTTTGTGAGAAAAGTAAAATTTGCATGTTTTACCATATTTGTTATCAAACCTTATCTGCAGCAGATGCTTCCATAATGTGGATTAATTCAGAACACTGATAGACTTATTTCAAAACATTTTTCAATTGAAAGAAAGCATCCATAAAAAGTTTATTCTAACAATAAAATAAAATGTTCTGTTTCTAAAACATCGGCTTCAGACATGAATTGAAATTGATATGCTTCATGGTATTGGTGTTATTGTTTAAGACTTTCAAACCAATCCCATCAGAATAAAATTGCAAAATGGATCAAAAAGAAATATAGATTAATAACCAACTACACAAAGCACAAAGCCGTTCCAAGAGAAAATCAACATTGTGGACTTTGCGGAAAGTATCGACCCAGATCAGCACAAACATGCTGCGCAGGCTAACCCGGACAGACACTTTTCGCCTCCTGTGGATTTTCTGTATTTGGAATCATTACTGTATACCTCGATTCCCCTGAGATGGAATGTGTCAGTCCGAATTAGCCTGCACAGACTCTGCAGGCTGATCTGGATCGATACATTACGCAGAGTCCATAATGTTGGTTTTCTCGTGGAATGGCTCAAATAAATCATGCTTCTTTTTATAAACAAATTTCTGGATCCACAGCTCTTTGAATTTCCAAGAGCATAGCTCTTATTATAGTAACATGATCTTGATGCAGTCTTATACCCTTTGCAGCATGCAACAAATCTGCAGCAGAAGACTTTGAAAATATCTAGGCATTAATATGGAAAATCTCTATAAAAGAAAATATAACTATTGGATAGAGGTGAAAATTTAGTGGCAAAAGGAGAAATTGCTTATTATAAGCAATTTCTCCTTTTGTCACTATGTTTTCAAAAGTCGTCTGCAGATGCACCAAAATGCGTCTATAGGTTGGAGAGGGTTTTATCATTGTCGGAAAAGGAGAAAACCTTATTTCAAGTGCTATTTTTTGTTTCCTGCATGGGTTTTTTCAAAAGTTGTCTACAATGCAATCGTATCAAATATCTGTATGGAGTAGAGGTAGATCACTTCCTTTCTTTACAGATCAGAACACTCTTCCTACCTTCACCAATATCAATGGAGTCACAAAAACTGTTGCAGAGAATTCCGCTCTCGGAGCAGCTATTTTACAAGTGACGGCCACGGATGTAGATGCAGACACCATCACATACTTCTATGATATAACGCCTGATTCTGGATATGCACTGTTTTATTGTACATCAAGTGAGAGTCTTAATTCTTCTTTTCCTTAATCCTTTCCCACATGCAGATACATTTAGACACATCTGCAGCAGACAACTTTTGAGAAGATTATGGTTGAAGTAGATATTGCTCAAAAGGAGCAATTTCTACTTAACCCTGTCCCACCTGCAGACCTATTTTGATGCAATAGCAGCAGACGACTTTTGAAAACAATGTGGCCAAATGAGCAATTTCTCCTTTGGCCACAATGTTTTCAACTTTATTTAATAATTAAGCTATCCTTTATGGAGAATTTTTTAGATTTTTGACACCATGTTTTCAAAGTCGTCTGCTGCAGATTTGCTGTATGTGGGAAATGGTTAAGCCACAATTGTTTTCAACTCTAATCAGAGATTGAAAAACTTTGATTTTAGAGATTTTCCATATTTTCTCATATATCCTGTCAAACTTGTCTACTACTGATGTGTTGTTTATACGAATGGATTATAGTTTGGTTTAATTTATGCTTCCTAGTTGCCAAAGGAGAAGAATATCATCTGATGTTGACCCCTTGAATTCACAAGATGTTGTGGGTAGCTTCTATCAGCTTTTGACAAATTTTCAAAATTGAAACAACTTCTGTTAACCTTTTCCAACAAGTAGATTCTCTCTGATGCCCCTTTAGCAGACTATTTAAAACATTTCCGCAAAAGAAGAAATTGCTAAAAATGAGCAATTTCCCCTTTTGCCACAGTGTTTCCAAGTCTTTTCAATAATTAAATTGTCCATATTTTTGATAAATGCTTTTGCTCAGTAGTCTGCTGCAGATTTGTTGCATGTGGAAAAGGGTTAAAAGCATTAAGAAAGGGCAATACATTTTTAACCTGACTGATCTGATAAACTTTCTTTAGAAATTTCTTCTACTATTATGTATAATTACATTTTACTTCTGAAAAAATGTCAAACCCAAATTATCTGTTGATATGTTAGACTCTAAATGTCGGCATGTTGGAAATAGTCTTTTTCAGAGTTTCTTGAGCTTTTATCTGAAAATGTCTTCTGACACTGGAGTGCAATACTATCCCTCGAACCCTCAGACGACTTTGAAATTATCTTTGCTAAAACATTGAGTATCTTAAAAGATGACAGTTTAAATATACCCCCAACAAACGAATATTTAGGGTGTATACATGTATAGGAGTCACTGTGTTCAGTTGGGCGGTCGGTCTGCTTATTTGCCTGCGCTGTTTCTTAGCAATGTATGAAATTTTATAGGAAGCTTCAATACCAAGAGGATATGTGCATTGTCTGATGGCATTGCAGTTGGATGTTTTTTAAAAAAGAGTTATGGCCACTAGATTACTGTGCAGTGTTATATACCAACGCTGGTGTCCACGCTGTTTCTCAGCAATCAATGGGTTGAATTTAATGAAATTATATAGGAAGCTTCAATACTAACAGGAGATGTGCAGTGTTGTATGGCATTCCAGATTATTATACTTAGTGTTATATACCAACATTCCTGTATGCACTATTTCACAAATCCCTGGATGTTATTCAATGAAATGTTATAGGAAACTGTTATATCAAGAGGAGATGTGCTGTACCTGATGGCATTCCTGTTGCAGTTTTCCACTATTTCTCAGCAATCAATGGATGTAATGCCCTTTTTCCCCTAAGGTTACTTCAATGACGTGAGAAGTAAAAGGTATGGATGCATGCAGTGATTTTTTTTTGGTTTATTTTACTACAGAATAAAGGCAAAAAGTGTCCGTTTACCCCAAATCTTTTTGTCTTTTTCCCAAACTTGTCCTGTGACAAATCCGTGTGTAGGGGTATTCATCACATACAGTGATAGATCTAGTCATTGAATAGAGTTAAAAGCCTTATGGCAAAAGGAGAAATTACTCATTATGAAATTTTCCTTTTGCCACCATGTTTTCAAACGTCGTCTGCTGCAGAGGCGGGCGTCAAAATCTGTCTGTATGCGTGAAAGGTTTCATCAGAGCTCTAGATAAAGGGCGCTTTGCATGTTCTTAAAGCCTTATTTGACCCTCTAATCCTTTGTTGTGGGTACTCAACACCACAACATAGGATTTACATGGCTTATAAGAGAGATATTGTGGGGGAAAAGGGCTGTTTCATATTCAATTGTGTTTTATTAGGTGGTTTGGTCCAGACTCATTCAACATACAATATAAACTTTGATATACTGACAACACCAACTTACACCATGAAGATTTATGCCCATGATACAAAGGAGATGGTGAGTGACACGTTGACGCTCACCGTCACAAATGTGAATGAAGCTGTGACCTTCAACCAGCCATCTTATGGCATCACAATGGAAGAAGAGAGTGTATGTATACAGACAGTTTTTACCCATTTTCTTCATCTGAATTCGCCCCTTAACCCTTACTGACTTGCGGAAATATCGGCTGCTAACCCAGCTAGCAATCTATATGGGACCCATATGGGTCCCTTATGGGCACCTAAATGGGTCCCATATGGGCTGCCCATATGGGACCCAGGTGGGGAGTGCAACCAGGTTCCACATGGGTCCCATATGGGCTGCCCCATAAACATGCAATATGGGACCCATATGGGTCCCACTTGGGCAGCCCTTGTACTCAATATGGGTCCCTCATGGGCATCCCAAATACTTCCATTTTGGGCAGATCTTGCATTTCTTGGCTAGATCCATTTGCATTTATTTCAATTTTAAGTTTGCTGGACTTTTAATAAACAACCACTTGTCAGAAACATCGGAAACAAACATGCGAAATTCTTTAAGCTGGAATGTAACAGCAGGTGCATGATTCTTGTACTTCCATTTTAATATTTGTTTATGTTTCAAGAGATACTGTATTATGGCGCAAACGACTATATTATAATATCATCCTGCAAAGAAAACAAAACACTCTAAGACTATGCTTTAACACTAAAACTTTATTAAGTAATCTCCTGTATGGTTCATATAAAGGCATGCATATAATCAGAATAAGAAATAAATCAAAATTCAACTTAAATGTAAACCGGGACCACTAAACGTATTTGTGGCCCAGATGTAAACAAAGAAACATTTGAATATTATGACAGCGGAATTCACGTCTGCGCATGCTCGAAATTTATTTTATCTTTAATCATGCAATGATTAAATTCTTGATAATAACTATGTCTAAATGATACATTATATATTTTAATTCATAAAAATTAAAACCTATATTAAAAATAAAATAAATCAATTTCGCGCACCTGTTCAGGGGTATTGACGTTTATCGGGAGGCCCAAATGGGACCCGTATGGGTCCCACATGGGTTGGAAAATATACGCGTATGTGTTGAATTACTATTTTTAGATAATATAATATCAGTTTAGATCAAGGTAGTCACATACTAGCTCAAAGTAAATGTTTTTTAAATAAATAAATAAATAAATATTCGTTTTTCCTAAAGGTGCTGTAATATGGGAACCATCTGGGACCCTTATGGGCAAACCCACATGGGCTTGCCCACAAAGGTCCCATATAGGTCCAATATGGGCATACCCATATGGGCTTGCCCAGAAATAGCCCATATGGGACCCATATATGCATGTTTGCTGGGAATGACTTTAAAAACATAGTGGTAACAGAAATATCTGCTACTCCTTTTGCCAAATTATTTTCATCTTTATCTTATTTTTATATGTTCCATATTTTTCGATCCCTATGATGTTCTCAAGTTGTCTGATGCAGATCTGTTGTATGACAATTCTGCAGCAGATGACTTTGAACATATTTTGTCAAAAAATAGAAAGTCTCTATAATTGAATGAATAACCTATGACTAAAAGTGGAAAATATGGAACGCCTTTACTGTCTTACTATGTTGTATTGTATTATACGCGGTACATTTTCATGTATACGACGTACATATTTCATTTGACGTGGTACATTTTGCCTGATATGCAATGCATTTTGTATAATATATCGTGGTTATTTAATAATATGAAGTCCACAAGTATGAAGATACAGTAGAATAACCATTATATAGTGTGCAAACAACGTCATATGCAATACAAACAACATTATATGCAGTCTATTCTTCAATACGTGTGGTGGCACTTTGATTATATGCGGTGGTTTAAACTTTGTATGCGGTGGTTTAAACTTGATACGCAGTACATTTACATTGGGGATGATCATACTTTCCGTCACTCTCCGGAATTATTTCCGGAAATTACCGAGCATGACAGATAGGTTTGAACATTAACACCGTCTAATCCATTTTAAAAAGGCCTTGTGGAACAATCTTTATGAGAGTATACACTTTTCTAAATAAACGAGATGCAGAATGTCGTCTATGCAGACGATCTCTGATTCCTGAAGCAGACAACTTTTGAAATCATTATGGCAAAAGGATAAATTGCTCATCTTGAGAAATTTCTCCAGTTGTCACAATGCGTTCAACCAGCCCCTCTTCAATAAGTATACTTTCATTTATTGAGATTGTCTATAGTTTTGCCATAACGTCATCTGATGCATACTTGTTGTATTACGGAAAATATTTAAAAATGTGTTTAGGTTACCACTTAAAAGCAATGTTCCCTCATAAAAACAACTTTAAATTCCTCAGCAGCTTCTGGAAATAAGAGAAATAACTTGAAAAGTGATTTACATGATATATTTGATTTTGTCTTTGGGAAAAGGCATAACTTCGTTTTTTTCTGAACAGTGTAGGTTCAAATCAGCCTGCATATTTGCTCTGTCTTATCATAATCCTCACAAGTTGACTGAAGCTTCTAATAAGCATATTTAAGCAAAGCATGCCGAATGAACAGACCAATCTCGTCTAGAGCGGATTTCAGTGCATACTACGACATTCTGCCCTACTCGTGTATTCAGAACATGTGTATACGTGTACACATCTATTTATACATTATTCAAGCGCTTTTTTTGAAATTGAGTAAACGGTGTAAATGTTAATATCTATCTGTCTGACTCGGTATTTTCCGGATAAATAATTACGGAGAATGCCGGAAAGTATGATCATCCTAATGAAAAATGGACCGCATATAAAGCTGTTTACACCATGTATAAATTAGTATGGACCGAACATATTGCCAAATGCATTGCGTACTATGATTTTTTATGAACACATACATACTAATTCACCAGGTATAAAGATACGTCCAGGCACTTCATATATTAAAACATACATCGCATCTATTGACCAACATACAGCGTATACATGTGAAACTACTGCATACACAAACAAATACACCACATATAATGTCATTTGTACTGCATAGTATATAGTTTGTATTGCACTAGACGTTGTTTGTACAACGTATAATGGTTATTATACTGTTTAAACACTATTTTGCACTGCATATTATTCAATAATCACCATACATAATAGAAAAGGCACTGCATATCATGAATAATGTACCACGTCAAATGAAATATGTACCTCATATACGTGAAAATGTACTGCGTATAATACAATACAACATACTAAGACAGTAAAGGCGTTCCATAGGAAAACATTGTGACAAAAGGAGAAATTGCTTGTTTTGAGCAATTTCTTCTTTTATCACAGTTTTCAAAAAGCTGTCTGCTGCAGAGGCATCATAAAGCGTCTATATGAGGGAAAGGGTTAAAAGAGCAAAACATGTAAACTGTATTTAGGACTTTAAGTATGTTTTTCATCAATATGCATATAACAATGTTTAGTAAATTTAATTTTAGTGTAAACCCTTTCCCACATACAATAAATCTGCAGCAGACAACTTTGAAAACTTTTGATTAATATTATGGAAAACCTCTATAACAGAATGTGTAATTATTGAAAGGAGTTGAAAGCATTATATCAAAAGGAGAAATTGTTCATTATGAGTAACTTCTTCTGTTGACACATTGTTTTCAACAGTTTTCTTCTGCAGATACATCAAAATGTGACTGAATGTGGATCAGGTTACAATGCCTTCATACTGAGGTCATTTTAATAGGCTCAGTTATTTGATCAAGAGTTAACCTTGTATTGGTTGAGGTAACCTTGTATTGGGCGAGTTAACCATGTACTTGTCTGGTTAACCTTGTATTGGTATAGTTAACATTGTATTGAGTAGCTTAACCTTGTATTTGTATAGTTAAACTTGTATTGGGTGAGTTAACATTGTACTGGTCTAGTTAACATTGTATTGAGTGAGCTAACCTTGTATTGGATGAGTTAACTGTGTATTGGTCTAATTAACCTTGTATTGGATGAGTTAACTGTGTATTGGTCTAGTTAACCTTGTATTGGATGAGTTAGACATGTATTTGTCTAATTAACATTGTATTGAGTGAGTTAACATTGTATTGGGTGAGTTAACCATGTATGGTTATAGTTAACATTATATTGAGTGAGTTAACCATTGAGTGAGTTAACCATGTATTGGTATAGTTAACCTTGCTTTGGGTGAGTTAACCATGTATTGGTATAGTTAACATTGTATTGAGTGAGTTAACCTTGTACTAGGTGAGTTAACCATGTATGGTTATAGTTAACATTGTATTGAGTGAGTTAACCTTGTATTGAGTGAGTTAACCTTGTACTAGGTGAGTTAACCACGTATGGTTATAGTTAACATTGTATTGAGTGAGTTAATCTTGTATTGAGTGAATTAACCTTGTACTGGGTGAGTTTACCATGTATGGTTATAGTTAACATTGTATTGAGTGAGTTAACCTTGTATTGAGTGAGTTAGCCTTGTACTGGGTGAGTTAACCTTGTATTGGGTGGTGAGTTAACTATGTATTGGTATAGTTAACATTGCTTTGGGTGAGTTAACCATGTATTGGTATAGTTAACATTGTATTGAGTGAGTTAACATTGTATTGAGTGAATTAACCTTGTACTGGGTGAGTTAACCTTGTATTGGTATAGTTAACATTGTATTGGGTGAGTTAACATTGTACTGAGTGAGTTAACCTTGTATTGGGTGAGTTAACCATGTATGGTTAGAGTTAACATTGTATTGAGGAGTTAACCTTGTACTGGGTGAGTTAACCATGTATGGTTATAGTTAACATTGTATTGAGTGAGTTAATATTGTATTGAGTGAATTAACCTTGTACTGGGTGAGTTCATTGTATTGAGTGAGTTAACATTGTACTGAGTGAGTTAACATTGTATTGGGTGAGTTAACCATGTATGGTTATAGTTAACATTGTATTGAGTGAGTTAACCTTGTACTGGGTGAGTTAACCATGTATGGTTATAGTTAACATTGTATTGAGTGAGTTAACATTGTACTGAGTGAGTTAACATTGTATTGGGTGAGTTAACATGTATGGTTATAGTTAACATTGTATTGAGTGAGTTAACCTTGTATTGAGTGAGTTAACCTTGTACTGGGTGAGTTAACCATGTATGGTTATAGTTAACATTATATTTAGTGAGTTAACGTTGTACTGGGTGAGTTAACCTTGTATTGGTATAGTTAACATTGTATTGAGTGAGTTAACATTGTACTGAGTGAGTTAACCTTGTACTGGGTGAGTTAACCTTGTATTGGTATAGTTAACATTGTATTGAGTGAGTTAACATTGTACTGAGTGAGTTAACCTTGTATTGGGTGAGTTAACCATGTACTGGGTGAGTTAACCTTGCTTTGGGTGAGTTAACCATGTATGGTTATAATTAACATATTGTATTGAGTGAGTTAACCTTGTATTGAGTGAGTTAACATTGTACTGGATGAGTTAACCATGTATGATTATAGTTAACATTGTATTGAGTGAGTTAACCTTGTATTGAGTAAGTTAACCTTGTACTGGGTGAGTTAACCTTGTACTGGGTGAGTTAACCATGTATGGTTATAGTTAACACTGTATTGAGTGAGTTAACCTTGTATTGAGTGAGTTAACCTTGTACTGGGTGAGTTAACCATGTATGGTTATAGTTAACATTGTATTGAGTGAGTTAACCTTGTACTGGGTGAGTTAACCTTGTATTAGTATAGTTAACATTGTATTGAGTGAGTTAACCTTGTATTGAGTGAGTTCACCTTGTATTGGGTGAGTTAACCATGTATTGGTCTAGTTAAACTTGTATTGGGTGAGTTAACCTTGTATAATGTGAGTTAACCATATATTGGGTTAACCTTGTATTTGTCTATTTCACCTTTTATTTGGTGAGTTAACATTATATTGGCTGAGTTAACCATGTATTCGGTGAGTTAACCATGTATTGGTCTAGTTAACCTTGTTTTTGTCGGTTTAACCTCGTATTGGTCGAGTTTACCATGAATTGACATTGATTGTGATTTTAATGATACAGACAGTTTAAGACAAGTTTGCTTTTGTAAACAGTCCAATCAAGATCTACACCATTCAAATATTACTTTCATAAGCTTTCTAGAAGTTTATCTGAACTTGTGTAGAACTGGTACAGAAATGCAAAAACTTGTACTTTTTCCCATGGATAGGTTCAGATTAGTTAAGTTTAAACTTATTTGTTTTTCATCGATTGCAAAACAAGCTTTAAGCTTATATTAATCACGCTCGATATCTGCTTCCTGGAGACATAACCAGTACTCCCGCCGATTGTGTTAAAAAATCCCAAAGGCAGAACCCACTCATCACAGGATTTGAACTCGGGACCTTTGACTCATATTACCGATAGTTTATTGAAATCATATACCAATTTCAGGCTTCAGCTGTATCCACATACATAGCTGTTACAGACCCAGATGCCGGTGATACCGCCACTTATTTACTGAATTGTGGGACATATAACTCCTACTTCATGCTGAATACTCCTGCGTTAACGGTCGTGTTTGCACAGACATATGACGTTGACTCTGGGTTACTCCCTGACGAAGTGCCATGTGCTGTCTATGTCACAGACAGTGGTGGATATAATGGTAATTTAATTTTAACCCTTTCCCTCATACGACAATTCTGCAGCAGATGACTTCGAACATATTTTGTCAAAATATGGAAAATCTCTATAATTGAATGGATAACCTATGACTAAAAGCGGAAAACATTGTGTCAAAAGGAGAAATTGCTCGTTTTGAGCAATTTCTTCTTTTGTCACTATGTTTTCAAAAAGCCGTCTGCTGCAGAGGCATCAGAAAGCATCTATATGAGGGAAAGGGTTAATTAATAAAGAAAATTCCACGCTGTCATGAAAAGGTTACCCTCTTCCAAAATAGAGGCGTCTTTTGATATATTGAATAGAGTTGAAATCATTAAGGAGAAATTACTGATATGAAAATATGAAACAAAATGTACCGTTTATTCTTCCTTGATTTATGAATAAATTCATTCTCACTTGCAGACACAAATGCAGCAAAACATTATGACTTTTGAAAACATTGTGGCAAAAGGAGAAATTGCTCGTAATGAACAACTTCTCCATTTGCCACAGTGTCTTCAACTCAATTCAATAACTATGCTTTCATTTATAGAGACATTATCAATTTTTGCCTAGATGTTTTATGAGTCATCTGCTGCATGTTTGTTGTATGTGGGAAAGGATCAATGCAATTAATGTTTTGTGTTGCTATTACATGAAGGCAAACCCAAGACCATAATGATGTTACACCTTTTGTTCATTGTAGATACAACCACATTGTTCATCAAAATAAGTTACAAGAATGACAACAGTCCAGTATTTACAAGTGGTTCAAGTTATACAGTCAGTCTTGGTACAGACACACCAGTTGGCTATCATGTTGTTTCAGTAAGTATCTTAAACCTTAACCCACAAAGACAGTATATGAAGCAAACGACAAGAATGATAATAGCCCAGTATTTACTAGTGGTGTTAGATATACAGTCAGTCTTGGTACAGACATACTGTTGTCTATCATGTTGTTTCAGTAAGTTACTACTAGTGTTACTAGTTATACAGTCAGTCTTGGAACGGTTACACCTGTGTCGGCTGTCAAGTTGTATTATCAATTTCACGCGTTTCGTAGAATAGCGTGAAATACTTCGCGTAGCGTATTTAACAGGGTTATACGTAAGTGCTTGGGTGCACGGGCAGCACAGTATTTGGCGGGAATTATTTGTATTTATTGTTGTGAATTGGCAGGATAAATTCATGCCACTGGGCAAAAGTAAGCAGTGCACATCAACTTTTCTATAGTTAAATTACGGTTAACATAACCACGAGTTGCATAGAATGAGGTCTAAAATTCAAATCTGTCGTTGACAAATTGACACAGGTTTCCAGAGTTTTTCCATACAATGGCTTTTATCTCTGGTTGTTCCTGGGCGAGAAGGATTTCCAAAAAAGTTGCTTTACTTCGTAATTCAGATGTTTTATTCATTAAATAAACATGTTTATTTAACACTTTTTACAGGCTGTCACATTATGTACATATACTTCAAAGTAACTGCTTGTTGTTTATTAAATAGACATGCCGTCTGGTATTTGCATATGGATGTGTGTTGTTTAATTAATACGGAGAGAGAAGACCAGTAAGTATTTACATTGAAGGCGATAGGTTTATGTAGGTCATGCAGAAGTAAGTATTTTAAGATTATAATATTGTTTCACCGAGGATAACATGGAAGGCAATGAGGAGACATTGAACAAAACGATCATAAAGCTCTGGAAAGACATTGATAAAAATGAGCATAAGCTTCGGAGAACAACAGAACATTTGGAGAGACATTGGTCAACAGATCATAAAGTTTTCCGAAATAATCTACATGATGCATCAGAATTTTTCTGTATCAGGGAAAAGGTTATGCATGTGATTCATTATCATTTTCCCTCTTGCAGATGCATTTTGATGCATCTGCAGCAGAGAACTTTTGAAAACATTGTGTCAAAAGTAGAAAATGCTCATTATAATTGAACATTAATTCACAGACAATTTCCATAGTTTTGCCTAATTGTCAGCCACAGAGTTGTCATATGTGGGAAATTGTCATCTGCTTAATTTGAAGATATCAGAGCACAAAATTATGTAACATCTGGATTATTGGGAATACAATTTTGGTCCAAAATTGAATACATTGTTGAAAAAGGAACAAAAGGCTCAATGTTAGCAATTTCTCTTTTTACCACAATGTATTAAAAAATCTGTTTCCTGGAATATGGGAAATGGTTAATATATAATTACCTTCTTTAAACAGGCTGTTGCGACTGATGCAGACAGAGAAAGTGACACGATAGTTAATTACAGTTTGAATGAGGGTAGCTTGCCTGCAGGAACACTTCATTTACAGAGTGGACATGTAATAGCTAAAACCAGCTTTGCTGCTCTATCAGGTATGCCTGCTTTACAGGAAATTGAGTGGTGCAGCAGTTCACAGTTACATGATTTGTTACACTTCCAATACATGTATATACAATATATATGATGTGTTACACTCCTATACGCATATATATACCATATATGAAGTGTTACACTCCTATACAGGTATATACCATATATATGACATGGTACACTCCCATTTGCATATATACCATATATATGACGTGTTACACTCCCATATGCATATATACCATTATATGACGTGTTACACTCCCAAAACATGTATATATGATGTGTTGCACTCCCATACACATATATATATATACATAAACACCATATATGAAGTGATACACTCCTATACGGTATATATACCATATATATGACGTGTTACACTCCCATATGCATATATACCATTATATGATGTGTTACACTCTAATACACATATATATGACGGGTTACACTCCCATACACACATAAATATATATATATATATATATATATACATATACCATGTTTGAAGTGTTACACTCCTATACAGGTATATAACATATATATGACGTTTTACACTCGCATATGCATAAATATCATATATATGACGTGTTACACTCCCAATACGCATATATACCATAAATTATATATGACGTGTTACACTTCCAATACGAGTATATACCATATAGATGACGTGTTACACTCCCAATACGAGTATATATAGCATATATTGTGGATCTGATAATCTGATAAAGGCTGTAACTTGTTAACCATTTTCCACGTGCATAAAAATGTTTGCCCATCTGCAGTAGACGTTTTTTGAAAACATTTTTGCTTAAGGAAAATTTTATAATTGTTCAACCTCAAATAATTCTACTGATGTATATATTGTATAAATTTGCCATACTTTTCCCGATATGTTTTCAAAATGTTTTGCAGCAAATGTATTGTATGTGGGAATGGGTTTAATTGTTTGCTATTTTTTCTTTAGTTGGAAGCTACACAGTGTTGATATCCGCCACTGATGGTACCAATACAGCCACGGCCACGGTAACGTTGGTCATCACACTCATAACCACGCCAGATGCAGACACCTCTAACAGATATTACAACTTCTTTGGTAAGGAAACATCTTTACTTTTTCCCACATATAGACGCTTTCTGACACATTTGCAGCAATTTCTTCCTTTGCCACAATAATTTCAACTTTGATCATTAATTATACCTTCATTCAATTTTAACGAGATTTTCTTTGTTTTTGCAAAGATGTTTTCAAAGTTGTCTGTTGCAAATTCATTGTATGTGGGAAAGGGTTTACCCTTTCACTCATACAACAAATCTCCAGCAGATGTCTTTAGAATTATGTAGACAAAAATATGGAAAATCTCTATAATTGAATTGAGTTGGAAACATTGTGGCAAAAGAAAAAATTGCTGAAATTTAGCAATTTCTTCTCTTGCCTCAATGTTTTCAAAGGTTGTCTGACGATAGGCATCAGAAAGCCTCTGGAAAGGGTTAAATAAATTGTTTACCTGCTTTGATATTTAAATAATTTCTTTGGTGGGAGCAGCAAAAAAAGAAGAAAATTTTGTTGGAAAAGCAAACATTTGAGCTTTTTCTCCTTCTACATAATATTTCAAGAGATGTCTTCTACAGGGATGTGTCAAAACCCATAGCCAATTAGTTATTGTGTTACTTTGTGAATTAAGAATTAAACTAAAAGTAGTATTATAAATGGTACAAGTTGTGAATTCACACTCAGGACTTGGAGTAACCCTTTCCCACATACAACAAATCTGCAGCAGACAACATTGAAAACATTTACTCAAAATACGGAAAATCTCTAGAAATGAAGGTGTAATAACTGAAAAAAGTTGAAAACATTGTGGCAAAAGGAAAAATTGCTTGTTTTGAGCAATTTCTTCTTTTGTCACAGTGTTTTCAAAAGTCGTCTGCTGCAGAGGTTTCAGAAAGCGTCTGTATGAGGAATGGGTTAAGAGCTTTCAAGATTATTCGCTATAAGTTCTTAATTTCCATGAATACGGTATATTTACAGACGATACCCGGAATATCATGTGGTTCGCAGCGACCTGTTTGGCCATCCTGGGACTCCTGTTTGTTGTTGTTGTGATGATAATTGTCTGCTGTAAGAATAAGAAAGGTCCTCTCTTCAGCGGCTTAAGAGCGAAAATTAAACAATGTTTCACATTTGAGTAAGTTTTACTGTATTTTATTACTACATGATGGATTTTATGCATACGTTCTCCCACCTGCAGACACATTTTGACCCATATCTGCAGCAAAGTTTTGAAATCATTGGGGCAAAAGGAGAAATTTCTCATGATGAGCAATTGCTGCTATTGCCAAAATGTTTTCAAGTCTATCCAATAATCATACTTTCATTTATAGAGATTTTCCATATTTTGCCTGGATGTCTTGAAGTTGTTTGCTGTAGATTTGTTATATGTGGGAAAGGGATCACCATTCTTAATGTTATTCTTAATGTTTTAAATTTGCTTTCCATATTTTATACTTGGATGCCATGTCTGTGTTCCACAATGTTTTCATTGTTTCAAAATCATGAATACATTAATTTTCTATATGTCCAAGTTTTCTATTATTTTCTACTGATGTTTTTAACTTTGAAAAGTTTAGAAAACTATAATCTTTTGATAAAATATCACTTTGGACATAATCTTTTTCCTCCAAAAAAAATAGAATATGTAACATATAAATAATTATTGAGTAGGAAATCCAACCATCAGACATTTGTGTTCAGTGTAGATCGAGATCAAAATGTACATCTTCACAATCTGGTCTAGGTCTACACTGCTCGTCAATCAGTCACAGAAGCCTTCAAGAAACTTCTGACAAAAAGAGTAAATGAGCAGTGTCTAGGAAAAAAACAAAATTAGGACATCTGTGACTAGCATGGATCTGCCCTGGATGTGTCCTGGTCAAAGAAACTTTCGGGATCATTCTGACAAAACCTTTGCATTTGTATTTTACATAATTGATAATTCATACAGCAAATCTGCAGCAGGCTTTCAAAATGTCTACTCAACAATATGGAAAATCTCTATGTCTGTCTGTATGTCTACTATAGCTCAGCCACCTCTGGGAGGAATTCAATGAACTGTTATCGGAAACTTCTATTCCAAGAGATGTGCATCTCTTTATGACATACTAGTTGAAATAATGCCCTGGATTTTTAAACATAATATTACATACCAACATCTGTGTCCACACTTTTTTTCCAGCAACGACTGGATGGAATTTAATTAAATGCATATTTCCTAATGCTACAGCAGTTGAAAGTCTTTGTACAAAGTTACGGCCCTTGGATTAATAAACATAATGCTTTATATATCAACATTAGTTTCCATTCTTTTACTCAGCAAGTTACTGCTGAGGTGGAACTCAATAATATGTTATAGAAAGCTAAATCTATATCAAGAGGTGGCTTGGATATCATTATAGCATTCAATGTTTTTAATAGCTCAAAATGCATCTGTAAGTGGGAAAGGGTTAATCACATTTAGTGTCAGTTGTAGTTTTGCCTAAATGTTTAGCAGCAGATGTTTTTCTCTGTATGCGTAAGTATTAATGTGTTACATCATAATATATTCTGTTTTAAGGCAGAAACAAAAGCATCAGATGGACAGAAGACGACGCAAGAAACCAATCTATGGGAGACAGCGCAGTCGTAAGTTAACCCCCTTTCCCACACGCAGACATATTCTGATGATTCTGTAGCAGAGGACTTGTGGAAACATTTGCTCATTAAAAACTCATTTTAATAATTATACTTTCATTTATGGAAATTTTCAATATTTTTACTAAGATGTTTTCAAAGTCGTCTGCTGCAGATTGTTGAATGTGGGAAAGGATTAAAACATGGTGCTTTATGTATTCTACTGATAAACATCCTGCTCTTAATACTATTTGAAAGCTCAGTGTGAACCCGCAATGGACTAACGCTTAGGATCTGGATTTACAACCAGGCATCCTGGGTTTCATACCTAGTCGCGGCAGTCACAGTGGAGTGCCCTTGGGCAATGCACATTTTGTAGCCTAGTACTGATTTAATTAGCCAGGGATAGCTAAGCCTGGTAGCTCACTGGCCTCAAGGGTCCCAAATTTGATTCCAGTGAGATCGGATCTAAAACTTTGGATCTTCCCCCACATCCGCGTGAGAACTGGTTGAGAAAAATGAATTTTTTAAACCCTTTCCCACATACAACAAATCTGCAGTACATGACGTTGGTAACGTATCTGCAAAAATATGGAAATTCTCTTTAAATGAAAGTATGGTTTTTGAAAAGAGTTGAAAATATTCATACAAATAGAGAAATTGCGCATCTTGAGCAATTTCTCCATATGCCACAATGTTTACAAAAGTTGTCTGTCAAAGAGACATCAGAAAGTGTCAGTATGTAGGAAAACGTTAAACTGAAGACCGAAACTCTCGCCATGCATGCATTAACTTTTTGCTTCAAACAACTTCTCCTCCCTAACCACTTGGACAATTGGGATGAAACTTTATAGGAAGCATCCTCTCAATGTCCTCTCCTAAATTCCCTTTTTTGGATCCATGCAAAATTCTGGTTTCCATAGCAACTGAAAGATTTTTTAAAAAATTCTTCTCCTCCAAAACTGTTTGGCCAATTTTCAAATAATTTTGAAGAAATGTTCCTTGGGTAACCTTTTATCAGATTCCTTCAAACCATGTTGATTGGTAAAAAAACATGGCCACCAGGGGGCAGGGCTATTTTACCTTATATGTCTATAGTGAAAACTTAAAAAATCTTCTACTCTGAAAGTGTCTGGCCATTTTGCAAATAATTTTGTAGAAATGTTCCTTGGGTTACCCTCTATCAGATTCCTTCAAGCCATGTTGATTGGTTAAAAACACATGGCCGCCAGAGGGCATGGCTATTTTGCCTAATATGGCTATAGTTAAAACTTAAAAAATCTTCTCCTCAGAAAGTGTCAGGCCGATTTCTAAATAATGTTGTAGAATTGTTCCTAGGGCGATCCTCTGTCAGATTCCTCCAAGCCATGTTGATTGGTTGAAAACTATGGCCACCAAAGGGGTGGGGCTATTATGGCTTATATGGCTATAGCGAAAAAATCTTCTCCTCTGATAATGTCTGGCCGATTTTCAAATAATTTTGTAGAAATGTTCCAGTGTGACCCTCTATCAGATTCCTTCAAGCTATGTTGATTGGTTGAAAAACATGGCCGCCAGGGGGTAGGGCTGTATTGCCTTATATGCCTATAGTGAACACATAAAAAAACACCGAAAAAAGTATCTGGCGGATTTTCAAATAATATTGTAGAAATGTTCCTTGGGTGACTCTCTATCAGATTTCACCAAGCTATGTTCCTTTTGCCATAATGTTTTCAAAAGTTGTCGGCTACAGACACCATCTGTATGAGGGAAAGGGTTAACATGAACATCAATATCCATTTACAGCTGACTACAAACATCTGCATGCCCGTGAGTTACTTCGTGCTTCCCCAGATGGTGTGTATTCAGATACTCAATCAATGCGAGCTGAATCTTCAATGAGTGCGAAATACGGGAAAGTTCGGGTAGGTATGAGACATAAAATCATGAAAATGTAATTCCGATATGGTTGAAGCATAGTTTGAAAGTAAGAAATTACACTTTTTGAGTACTTACTTTCATTACCACCACACTGTTTTCAAGGTTGTCTTCTGTGGTGTTAAGTAAAACATTTCATTTTTATGACGCCTGCATAAAATGCCATGGGAGGGGGTCTGTTGCAGATGCGTCTGCAAGTGGAAAATGGTTAATAAGATTAAAGTTTTTAGGGCTAGTTGTGTTTACAACTTATTTGTATACAACTACAACTCCAGTGATGATGAAACTTATTATAATGATATATATATATGGAAGCTGTCTGTAGGAAAGTAACCCAAGATATCAAGGTCACTATTGGTCAAACACTTACTAAGGTTTAACTGATGGGTAGTCTGATACTTTACAAGAGCTCCAGTTATGATGAAACTTGACATAATGTTAAACAAGAGCGCCACAATAAAATGCCAATGCTCGTCTGTTTTTTTCTAAGTAAAAAAAAGGGCATTACTGAATAATTATTAAAACCAGAGTAATGCGACTTGGTAAGGTCATGCATATTGTTCCTAGGTACATGACATTTTGTGTACCAGGTTTCATTTAAAAATGTTGAACAATATTCGAGTAATGAGGTAAGGTTAAAGTTTTATGACGCCGACAACGATGCCAAAGGTATCACAATAGCCAACTTTTTTTCTTCGAAAAACAAACAGGCTTAAAACCGTAAAGGAAGTCTCCATCATAAAGTGGTTACTGGCCTATTACCTCAAAGGGCAAGGTTACTTATCTCGACTTTCAAGGTGCACTTATATAATTTATTAAACTTTTAAGAATTTGCAAGCTTCTTTTAAAGACCCGCAAGCATATTGTCCTATAAGAACCTTTGTCTACCCGCCCCCACAAACAACAAATATGCATTAAATAAGATTTGGAAAATAACTATAAATGAAAGCATATACATTGTATAATGAACCCAGTTTAAAAACATTTCGGCAAAAGGAGTAATGCTTACTTATTATGAGCAATTTCTGCCTTTGTCACAATTTTTTCAAAAGTTTTCTTGTGGGTAAGGTTTCAACATGATTTTGTCTTGTTTTAGGTATCCCAAGTAAATCTGAGAGCTGAATCCAGTGAAAATGATGTTGATAATTGGGTGAATCAGTCAGGTAAGGTTGTCCATGAGTAATCTTTATCTTAAACCATTCCTCATACAAATGCTTTCTGACGCCTCTGCAGTAGATGACTTTTTGAAAACAGTGTGACAAAAGAAGAAATTGCTCAAAACGAGCAATTTCTCCTTTTGCCACAATATTTTCAATTCTGTTCAATAGACGATCATATGATCATAATCTAACATATGCGAAGATTTATCTATTTTTTAGCTGATTATAAAGTTCCAAAGGTCTTTAATTTTGTGACATTGCCCCAAATTTGTTTGGCTTTTTTCCAGCCCAAGCATCTAGACTATCCACAAACGGTACCAGGCCAAAGTCAACTAACACGGAGTCTGCAGACTCGCGGAAACGACGAAGGCGACATGCTTCTCGCATCACACCAGACATTTCTCTACCAGTATCACCAAGTATTACTCTCCCGTATGTATAACAACTTTTACCACACTGTTTTCATCTTTATGCCATTCCTACATACAGATGCTTTCTGACACTTCTAAAGTAGACAGCATTTGTAGAAATTGTGGCAAAATGAGAAATTGCTCGTAATGAGCCATTTTACCTTTTGCCACAATTAATGTATTCAACATAATTCAATTACAATGCATTTATGTATTAAGATTTTTTATATTTTTTCAAGATGTTAACAATACTATACAATATTGTGCTGAGTATGTACATAATACATAAAAGACAGCTCTGAAATAATTTATACATAGTGATCACCGGGCAACCAAAGGCGTTATAATGAAAACAATGTCGGAAAGAAATTTAGAATAACAAAGTCATCTGCTACAGATGTGTTGTATGTTGGAAACGGTTATTAACCCTTTCCCTCATATAGACGCTTTCTGACCGCCTTTTGAAAACATAGCTCAAAACGAGCATTTTCTCCTTTTGCCACAATGTTTTCCTCTTTTAGTCATAGGTTATCCATTCAGTTATAGAGATTTTCCATATTTTGATAAAAATATGTTCGAAGTCGTCTGCTGCAGAATTGTTGTATGAGGGAAAGGGTTAAAATTAAATTACCATTATATCCCCCACTGTCTGTGACATAGACAGCATATGGCACTTCGTCAGGGAGTAACCCAGAGTCAACGTCATATGTCTGTGCAAACACGACCGTTAAAGCAGGAGTATTCAGCGTCAAGTAGGAGTTATATGTTCCATAATTCAGTACATAAGTGGCGGTATCACCGGCATCTGGGTCTGTAACAGCTATGTATGTGGTTACAGCTGAAGCCTAAAATTAGTATATCATTTCAATAAACTATCAGAAATATGATTCAAAGGTCCCGGGTTCGAATCCTGTGATGAGCGGGTTCTGCCTTTGGGATTTTTTAACACAAGTTGCGGGAGTACTGGTTATGTCTCCAGGAAGCAGACATCGAGCGTGATTAATATAAGCTTAAAGCTTGTTTTGCACTCGAAGTAAAACAAATAAGTTTAAACTAAACTGATCTGAGCCTGTCCATGGGAAAAAGTACAAGTGTTTGCATTTCTGTACAGTGTAGGTACAGCTCACAATGTCCATCTGCTTAGTCTGATCCAATTATACACAAGTTGACATAAACTTCTAGAAAGCTTATGAAAGTAATATTTGAATGGTGTAGATCTTGATCGGACTGTTATCCATTCAATTATAGAGATTTTCTATTTTTTGTCAAAATACGTTCTAAGTCGTCTGCTGCAGGATTGTCATATGAGGGAAAGGGTTAAGAGAGCAGTGCTCTGTATCCTTAGCACAATTATTGCTCATGTGGAAACATTCCTACCCATGCTTCCATGCTGAGGCTCCAAATGAATACCTACTTTCAAGAAGCTTCCTTAATCTTTCTATGACTATTTGGCGAACAGTGCAGAGCCAGATCAGACTTTGTGGATGTGCTGGATATCCTACATCTATGCTTGTCAAAATTATGTTTTCAAGATTGGTGTGCTGCAGATGAATCCAAATTGTTCTGCATGTGGTAAAATGGGCCTTTCCCAACTGCAGACCCATTCTGATGCATCTGCGGCAGACAACTTTTGAAAACATTGTGGCAAAAGAAGGAAATAGCATTTTCCTTTTTCACATTTTTGTCTACATGTGCAGATTTGTTGTATGCGGGAAATCGTTTAACTCTTTCAAGCTTAACCTCATATAGACGCTTTTTGATGCCTCTGAAGCAAACAACTTTTGAAAACATTGTGACAAAAGGAGAAATTTCTCAAAACGAGCAATTTCTGCTTTTGCCACAATGTTTTAAACTTTTTTTCGATAATAATACCTACAATTATAGAGATTTCCATATTTTTGAGTAGACATTTCTTAAGACGTCTGTTACAGATTTGTTGTAGGTGGTAAAAGGTTTTGTAAGACTGGACAGAGTAACATCCGTCTAATGCAATTCTTGTTCTTTCTCTCTCACAGACAACCTTCTACAGGTCGCCTCACTACTGCAAATGGAGAGGACAACCAAACCTTCATTGATGATGACGATGATTTCAAGTCAGAGAGATTATCAATTGCCGCTTCAAGAAATTCAAATATTGATGACATTTAGATCTTGTTGTAGTGAACAGTTTCATTGCTGTATCATAGAAGAATAATTATGTTTGATTTTTAGCTCCACTGGCTGAAAGCCAGTCGAGCTTATGTCATGGCGAATTGTCCGTCGTGCGTGCGTGCGTGCGTGCGTGCGTGCGTGCGTGCGTGCGTGCGTGCGTGCGTGCGTGCGTTAACTTTTTCCTTTAAACGACTTCTTCTCCCTAACCACTTGGCCAATTTGGTTGAAACTTCATGGGAAGCATCCTCTCAATGTCCTCTACTAAATTCCTTCTTTTTTTGATCCATTCAAAATTCTGGTTTCCATGGCAACCGAAAGAAAAAAATAGTGAGAACTTAAAAAATCTTCTTCTCCGAAAGTGTCAGGCCGATTTTCAAATAATTTTGTAGAAATGTTCCTTGGGTGACCCTTTATTAGATTCCTTCAAGAAATTTTGATTGGGCGAAAAACATGGCCGCCAGGGGGCGGGCTTTTTTGCCTTATATAGCTATAGTGAAAACTTAAATAATCTTCTTCTCAAAAAGTGTTCAGCAGATTTTCAAATAATTATGTAGAAATGTTCCGTGGGTGACCCTCTATCAGATTCCTTCAAGCCATGTTGATTGGTAAAAAAACATGGCCGTCACAGGGCGGGGCTATTTTGCCTATATGGCTAAAGAGCAAACTTAAAAAATCTTCTCCTCCAAAAGTGTCAGGCCGATTTTCAAATAATTTTGTAGAAATGTTCCTTGTGTGAACCTTAATTAGATTCCTTCAAGAAATGTTGATTGGGCGAAAAACATGGCCGCCAGGGGGCGGGGCTTTTTTGCGTTATATAGCTATAGTGAAAACTTAAAACATCTTCTTCTCCGAAAGTGTTCAGCCGATTTTCAAATAATTTTGTAGAAATGTTCATTGGGTGACCCTCTATCAGATTCCTTCAAGCCATGTTGATTGGTCGAAAAACATGGCCGCCAGAGGGCGGGGCTATTTTGACTTATATGAATAGTGAAAACTTAAAAAATCTTCTCCTCCGAAAGTGTCAGGCATATTTTCAAATACGTGGCGACACTCTACAAGATTCCTTTAAGCCATGGTGGTTGGTAAAAAAAATAGCCACCACGGGGCAGGGCTGTTTGGAGATTTTATTTTTGCCTTATGGCCGTGGAGCGATACTGGCCCTCTTGGGCCTCTTGTTTATATGTATGATTAATAGATGAACTCTTTTCCAAACATCAATGCAGATGAAGGTGATTTCAAGTCATTAACCCTTTCCCTCATACGACAATTCTGCAGCAGACGACTTTGAACGTATTTTGTCAAAGCATAGAAAATCTCCATAATTGAATGGATAACCTATGACAAAAAGTGGAAAACATTGTGAAATTTCTTCTTTTGTCACTATGTTTTCAAAAAAGCCGTCTGCTGCAGAGGCGTCAGAAAGCGTCTATATGAGGGAAAGGGTTAAGAAATTCAAATACCGATGACATTAAGATATGGGGTATTGGACCGTTTGTTTCATTATACCAGGGATGTAGATCTACGTCCTTGATTATACTGTATCATTTGAAAAAGTGTGCATTAATATCAGTCTCTGATATTATTACATATGCTATAATAAACCTCAGAACAAATTAACTCTTTTTTGAAATGTCATGTTTAATTTATTGTTTGAAATGTTTTGTTCACAATGTTGGATACCTGTATGTCAAAGTTCAGTCCTTTCTGATACAAACTCTCAGCATTCACTTAGCTTTGCGAGTGCACCTAGTGTAGATTAACCCTTTCCCTCATATAGAAGCTTTCTGACTTTAAACATATTTTGTCAAAAAATAGAAAATCTCTATAATTTAACGGATAACCTATGACTTAAAGTGGAAAACATTGTGGCAAAAGGAGAAATTTCTCGATTTGAGGAATTTCTTCTTTTGACACTTTGTTTTCAAAAAGCTGTCTGCTGCAGAGGCATCAGAAAGGGTCTATATGAGGGAAGGGGTTAAAGGCATTCAGGAAACAAACATATTAGTGAACTTACTGCATGTTTTTGTCCCCCGCTTAGCGAAAGCGCGGGGACTATTATTTCTCATTCGTCAGTCAGTCACGCTGTCACAAAAACTTTAACCTTGGTCATAACTTCTGAACCGTAATAGGTACTGCTTTCATATTTCACATGTGTATTCCTTGTGACAACCCCTTTCCATCAATACCAATTTTTTTGACCTTGTGACCTTGACCCTGACGAGTTATGGCCCTTTACCCCTATGTATGACTAAATTCATTTCCGGGCTATTTCTCTGCAACCGCTTTTTGGAACTTTATGAAACTTCATAGGAAGGATCACCACCAAGTGTAGATGCGCATATCGTGTTTGCGTTCCGGTTTGATTATTTTGCACGGAGTTATGGCCCTTTACCCCACCATCAGGCTATGTATGACTAAATTCATTTCCGGGCTATTTCTCTGCAACCGCTTTTTGGAATTTTATGAAACTTCATAGGAAGGATCACCACCAAGTGTAGATGCGCATATCGTGTTTGCGTTCCGGTTGGATTATTTTTCACGGAGTTATGGCCCTTTACTCCACCATCAGGCTATGTATGACTAAATTCATTTCCGGGCTATTTCTCTGCAACCGCTTTTTGGAATTTTATGAAACTTCATAGGAAGGATCACCACCAAGTGTAGATGCGCATATCGTGTTTGCGTTCCGGTTGGATTATTTTGCACGGAGTTATGGCCCTTTACCCCACCATCAGGCTATGTATGACTAAATTCATTTCCGGGCTATTTCTCTGCAACCGCTTTTTGGAATTTTATGAAACTTCATAGGAAGGATCACCACCAAGTGTAGATGCGCATATCGTGTTTGCGTTCCGGTTGGATGATTTTTCACGGAGTTATGGCCCTTTACCCCACCATCCGGCTATGTATGACTAAATTCATTTTTCCGGGCTATTTCTCTGCAACCGCTTTTTGGAATTTTTTGACCTTGTGACCTTGACCCTGGCGGGGGACCAGAATTCTCTGAATTTGCTTGTTTAACTTATCAAGCAACTGACTGCAATATGACTGGTAAATAAGCTATTGTGAATTCTATAAGATTTTGATTAATTCCATCCCTCATGTATATCTTTATTCTTTCATTTACCCAGTCCCAGCAGACAACTTTGAAAACATCGAGACAAACATATTGAAAACCTCTATAAATAAAAGTTTAATTAAATGAGTTGAAAACGTTGTGGCAAAAGTAGAAATTGCTCAATACAAGCAATTTCTTCCTTAAAAAAAGCATTTTTAAAAGCTGTCTGCTGCAGAGGCGTCAAAAAGCGTCTGTATATGGCAAAGGAAGAGTTAAAAAAGCATGGATAACTGATTATTTCGACCAACTTACGCAATGACTTCTGTATACCAATTTCTCATAGCTTTGATGCTAATAAAACATTAACTGTGATTTGTAATATGTGATATACATGTATGTTATATTTAATGTGGTTTGTTATACTAACTGTGATTTATTATATTAACTGGACTATCTGTGATATTAACTGGGATATATTATATTTATTGTTACATAAGTTATATTAACTGGGAAATCTGCTATATTTATTACTGTGACTTCTGAATTAACAAAGCCTTTTTATCAAAGAATATTTTGCAATTGAGAGACCATATCTTAGCCTCTCCAAGCAAAAAGCCTTTGCAACCTTTGCAAGCAGTTTAGCCCTTTCCCACATACAGCAAATCTGCAGCAGACGACTTTGAAATATTCAAGTCCACAAAATAGAAAATCTTTATAAATAATAGTATGTTTATTGAATTGAGTTGAAATCATTGTGAGCAATTTCTCCTTTTGCCACAATGATTTCAAAGACTGGAAGCGTCTTTATGCGGGAACAGGCTGATCTGAACCTACATTTTTCATAGATGCCAACTTGTTACTTTTCACATTAACCCTTTCCCCCATACGACAATTCTGCAGCAGACGACTTTGAACATATTTTGTCAAATAATGGAAAATCTCTATAATTGAATGGATAACCTATGACTAAAAGTGGAAAACATTGTGACAAAAGGAGAAATTGCACGTTTTGTGCAATTTCTTCTTTTGTTACTATGTTTTCAAAAAGCCGTCTGCTGCAGAGGCGTCAGAAAGCGTCTATATGAGGGAAAGGGTTAACAAACTCAATTGAGCCAGTCTACAAGAAAAGGTACAAATTGTCATTTCTGAACAGTGCCTGTTCAGATCAGCCTGTACATCTTCTCCGTCATATCATAATCTACACAGCTTAACAGAAACTTCTGACATGCTCATGTAAGTAATATGTGAAAAGTGTAGATTCAGATCAGACTGTACATCTGCTCTGTCTGATCATAATCAACACAACTTTTCAGAAGCTTCCAACACGCTTATGATAGTAAAATGTGCAGTGTAAATTCAGATCAGAATGCGCTGGTTGATCTGGTTCAACAAAAAGCCATCCTCAGTTCCCAGGCTATTCATAAAATATATGATATCATATATTTTATGAATAGCCTGGGTACCTAGGATGCTAAAAGCTAGCAAGTACCAAACTTGTTTAACCTTTTATGAAAACATTTGTGTTAGCCCCGTTTAATAATAAGCAGGGTTTTTCAGTAATAATATTGGGAATTAAAATGGAATACAATCATCAATGTATAGATGTTTTGGTATCATTCCTGTTAATACTTTTATTCATAGAAATATCTAGACTTCTAAACAGTGTATTTTATTGCGGTTCACTTCATCAGGAGTCCAGGGTTAACAAATTAGTACACTAGGCTTTGAAATGTGCCTTGCTCAGGGAAACACCACTATGTTCAACGCTTGCAGGTTTAAAATCCATAATGCTTACCGCTCGACCATGGCTGATTCCGCTTTACAGCAGATATCTTTAATTTGACACTTATGCTGTAAAAACGAGTACTTCATTTGTTAACATTTACTATTTTTCTCTGTTAGCTGTTTACAAATTTGATTAATTGATTGATTGGGGCTTAATTGTGTTTTCAAAAAAAAATCAATCATATCACGATGGCTAGTTCACCTAATCATGTGTTTCCTAGCTTTCTCACATCAGTACTCCACACAACATACCTTCCAAGCAACTGGCTGCTTTTCCACATTTCCACATAGACTGTTAGCCCATTGTTGATAGACGATTGATGCTTTTTCACAGTGACTTTTGTCAAACGTCAGAAAGACTGTTGGCCAAACTGGGATTCCAACTCACAACCCTTGGATTGACAGCCCTCGTCGCTACCGACTGATCTACAGGGTCTCGCCTTTTTAAATATGAAGAGTTTTAGGTAAAGGGATCAAAAACAAAAAATAAATAGACCATATTATCTATACTGATCTGCAGTTTTAATGTGAAAATAACTATTTTTGTTCAACAATCTAAAGTTTTGATCTGATCATTGCACAACAATAACTGAAGTAGTTTCAAGCTACTTTTAACAAGTTTCTATTTAACCGTTTATCGTGAAAATTATTTGAATGAGGTCTCTAAATACATCATTAGTTCCAATGAAATCAACCAATAGGTTGACACCTTATATGTGAGTTGGTGTAGCTAGATTACCTATTTTCGGGTGAAGTGGAACAGATGATGTACTTGTATGCAGTCAATTAATTTTCACATTACCAAATATGGAAGTTTTTTTGGGAATTGCTCAATAAGAGCAATTTATCCTTTCCCACACTTTATCCAAATGCTGTCTGCTGCAAAGGCATGACATGTCTGCATTAGGGAAAGACGTTTTTTTAAAACAGTTTATAGGAACGTTCAACTGTGTATAAGCTGGGTAGCCGAGTATATATTTTACTTTAGGAAGAAATTATACCACTCTTACAACCCCTTCCCAGTAATTAACCCTTTCCCACATACAACAAATCTGCAGCAGACGACTTTAAAAGTACATAGACAAAAATATTTAAAATATCTATATATGAAATAGTAATAGTATATAGCATAATCATTGGATAGAGTTGAAATTATTGTGGCAACTGCAGAAATTGTTCATTATGAGCAATTTCCCCTCTTGCCACAATGTTTTCAAAAAGTTGTATGCTGTAAATGCATCAAAAGAAGTCTACATGAGGAAAAGGATTAATTTCTGCACACATACAGTACACATCTTTTGAAGACATGATTTTGATGCATCTGCAGCAGACAATTGGCAGAAACATAACTTCCTCTCATAATGAGCAATTTCACCGTTTGCCAGAATGTTTTCCTTTCCATTTAATAATTATACTTTTTATAATGGATATTTTCCATATATTTGCCTAGACACTTTCAAAGCCATCTCCTGCAGATTTGTTGTATGTGGGAAAGGGTTAAGTAGTGAAACCAATTAATTCATTCCCAAAAACAATAAATCTGCAGCAGCCAACTTTGAAAACATCTAGGAGAAAACATGGAGAATCTCTAAAAACTATTAATCATGTGTCGAAATTTTATTTTTTCCCCGCCAAAAAATGCTTCTTTATCCTTTACTAAATGTAGGTAGACAGTGAAGCAATTTCTTGTTTTGCAGCGTTATTTTCAAAAGCCGTCCGCTACCGATGCATCTGCAAATGGGAATGAGTAAACTAACAATAAAACAAAAACTAAACAACTTAACAAAATATATGATTTACATTGCAAAAAAGGATAATTCCACATTTGTTACAGACCTGTGTGGTTCCATATTTCTAGCCAGTTTTCTCCTTTAGATCAAACTTCCTAGATGGATTTCTATACCTACCCTACTTTTCCCACATTATCTACATTTCACACAATTTATTATGCCAACTTCTGCCCTATCCCTGATGCAGAATTCTTTTTACACCTCTGTTGCAGAATACTTTTGCCATCATATTTTCAACTTTTTTTCATTAATTAAACTTTCCATTATGGAGATTTTCCATTATTTTGTGTAGATGTTTTCAAATCGTCTGCTACTAATTTGTTGTGTGCGGCATAGGGTTAACTAAAAAATTTCACAAAAACATGGGCATATCTTTGAAGTTTTGGACATTGGGTTGAAGGAGAAACATCTGACCGGTACTTAACCTGTCAAACTATGAAAGGAATCCATCAATGTATAGTGAAATTTTGAGCCTTCCGACATGAATGCCTATACCGTCATTTTTATACATAATGTAGCTGTTCTGCATTTTGTAGAGGCGTGCTAAAATGGAGAAAATCCATGGGAAAATGTACATTTCTGCACAGCGTACATTCATATCAGCCTATACATCTGCTGCATCATATAAGTCTCTACACAATGGTGACGGAAGCTTCTAAACAACTTATGTAAGTACAATGAGAACAGTGTGGAATGTGTGTGAATGCACAGGCTAATCTGGATCTACACAAGAAACCAACTTGTATCTTTACACATGGATGGGGCTTAAATCAGAAATTTCTACTTTTCCTTCAATTTTTTCAACTCTGTATCAAAATTATACTTTTAAAATTCTTCTTAACCCTTTCCCACTTGTAGATGGATTTTAATGAATCTGCAACAGACGACTTTTAAAAACTTCGTAACAAAAGGAGATATTTCTTAAAACAAGCAATTTCTCTTTTTGCCACAACTTTTTCCAGTAATTATATCCACAATTATAGAGATTTCCATATTTTTGAGGAGACATTTTCAAAGTCGTCTGCTGCAGATTTGTCATATGTGAGAAAGGGTTTAAATATCATATCAGATAAAGGGTTACTCCAGTGGCTTTAAAAGATGTCTGTATCAGAGAAAGGGCTTAAAATTCATACTTTTTATGCTTAGATTGTTTGGACAGGGTATAAGAAAAAGCAGCATAAAGCATATACTTATATAAACAAAAACATTAAGTATTGTAGGATACTAACAGAAAAGAAGAGCGCCAAATGTCACAAAATACGCCCGTCTTGTTTTTTTGAGACCAATAAAGTATAGTGATAATTGGTTGTACATTAGGCAAATTTAGAGAGCAGACACTGTTAGTACAGTTTTGGCCATTTCGAGGGACATAAGTGTGTAGTGACTAAGATAACATGGAAAGTTATCGAACTTGTCCAAGATATTATGCCAATATACATTCTGACCATATTTGGTGATGATTGGACAAAGGCTTCTAAAGTTATTGAGCTGACAAGACCAATTTTAGGTAATTTCTATAATTAAAGGGCGATAACTCTCGATTGACTAAAGCAATATGGCTAGTTATCGAACTTGTCCGAGATATTATGCCAATACACATTCTGACCAAATTTGGTGATAATTGGACAAAGGCTTCTAAAGATATTGAGCTGAAAATCCCAATTTTAGGTAATTTCTTTTATAAAATGGCAATAACTCTTGATTGAGTAAAGCGATATTGCTAGTTATCGAACTTGTCCGAGATATTATGCCAATACACATTCTGACCAAATTTGGTGATGATTGGACAAAGGCTTCTAAAGTTATTGAGCTGACAAGACCAATTTTAGGTAATTTCTATAATTAAAGAGCGATAACTCTCAATTGACTAAAGCGATATGGCTAGTTATCGGACTTATCCGAGATATTATGCCAATACAAATTCTGACTAAATTTGGTGATGATTACACAAAGGCTTCTAAAGGTATTGAGCCGACAAGACCAATTTTAGGAAATTTCTTTAATAAAAGGGCAATAACTCTTGATTGACTTAATCGATATGGCTAGTTATCAAACTTGTCCCGAGATATTATCCCAATACACATTCTGACAAAATTTGGTGATGATTGGACAAAGGCTTCTTAAGTTATTGAGCTGACAAGACCAATTTTGGGCAATTTCTATAATTAAAGGGCGATAACTCTCGATTGACTAAAGCGATATGGCTAGTTATCGAACTTGTCCGAGATATTATCCCAATACACATTCTGACTAAATTTGGTGATGATTGGACAAAAGCTTCTTAAGTTATTGAGCTGACAACATATTGGACATTGCCCGCCAGCACGCCGCAGGTAAAACTATAATACGATCCGTTTTTTCAAAACGGCGTATAAAAAGGTTTAACTTTATAAAGTGAAAAGAAAAATACATTTTTATAGATATGTTTGAATGAGGTAAAAAGATATGGATACACATAGACGGTGGGCTAGTATCTGCAGTAGACAAATTTAGAAATTAAAAAATCTCTTTTAACAAAATGTAATTAGTGAAAAAAGTCAATAACATTGTGGCAAAATGGGAATTTGCTCTTACTTATTTTGTCACAATGCATTAAAAACTCGTCTGCTGCAGAGGATTCAGAAAGCTTCTGTATGTAAGTAAGGGTTAAAGCTTTTAATATTTTAAATTTTAATTGAGATATTGTTTACGCATAAACATGAACAAACCTTCAATTTTACTCTAGCTTATTTTCTTTACATGTAAGTATCAAATAAAGTGGTAAATCGTTGAAAGTTCCAATTTTCCTCCTTCGAATAAATATATATGATTGTTCTCATATTCTTCATAAATGAAACTTTACATGTGCATGACATCAACGGTCTAATGGGAAATCTGCCATTGATATGTGAGTGTACGCAGGAGACATTGATCCATCTGATTGGTTGTTCAAAATAGAGACTGCCCACTTTCCTACAGTGATACATACTATAGATAGAATTCTTCTTGTTCAATAAAGAACAACATATACATGGACATATGCATCAATGCTAGAATTATTGATTGAAAGTAATTTCATGGCCAAGGAATACTTGAGTATTGTACTTGGTTTCAGTACAAGAATTATGCAAAAATTTAATGTGCCACCCTCCCTTTGACCAGCAAAGCAAGACTGAAAGTTGTAACTATGATCCAAGTTTGAAAGCCCTAGCAAAGAAAACGTTCGTCTGCATTTTTCTAAGTCGAAAAAGAGGCATTCCTGATAATAATTAAAGCCAGAGTTATGAGACTTGGTATAGACATGTGTGTTGTTCCTAGGAACATGTGTACTAAGTTTCATTTGAAAATGTTGAAGGTATAACAAGAAGAACATGCTTCAAATTAAGTTCCATAACAAAAGAATAATTCTGCAGCAGACGTCTTTGAACATATTTTGTCAAAAAATAGAAAATCTCTATAATTGAATGGATAACCTATGACTGTAAGTGGAAAACATTGTGGCAAAAGGAGAAATTGCTTGTTTTGAGCAATTTCTTCTTTTGTCACTATGTTTTCAAAAAGCTGTCTGCTGCAGAGGCGTCAGAAAGCATTTATATGAGGGAAAGGGTTAATGTGTTTGGGTGTGGTGATAGTAACCTATTGTTTTGGTACACAACACATCCTCTTCCAAAGATGTACATGTATGTGAACATCAAATTTGGTAAATATAAGTACTAAATTTTCCCCCATCTGCAGCAGATGATTTTGGAAGCATTTAAAGGGAATTTTCAAAAAATTACCAAAATTGTTTCAATGTTGTCTTCTTCAGATTTTGTTTTATGTTGGAGACACCATTAAATTAAAGCTAAGGAAATACAACCCACTGGTGCTGAGATTAATTAGTCAATTAGTGGAATGTTATACAATGATATCTAAATTAAGACTACAGAGACTATAAACCTGTGATAAATTAACATATATCTGTGTATATTTAACATTTTCCCCCTCTTTGATCTGTTCCATGTGAACTAAAAATGGTTCAGTTTGAATATTGATTGAAAATCAAGGAATCTTAAGATCAAACCCTGGCTTGGCCAGCATCCTTAAATCTTTCCCACAGCTTGCCCTCAAGCTTTTCAAAAACATTGTAGAAAAAAAATGTTTTCAACTCTATTCAATAACCATTCTTTCATTTGTAGAGAATTCTCCACATTTTTGTCTAAATGCCTAAATCTGTTACTTAACCCTTTCCCTCATACAACAATTCTGCAACAGACTACTTTGAACCTGTTTTGTCAAAAAATGGAACATGGCTATAATTGAATGGATAGCCTATGACTAAAAGTGGAAAACATTGTGGCAAAAGGAGAAATTGCAGAGGCATCAGAAAGCGTCTATATGAGGGAAAGGGTTAAATATTCCAGGGGGACAGCATTCTTTCTTAAATGACAAATCTGTCAACAACTGTGAAGAAATCCAGTGAAAACTATGAAAAATCTCTATAATTTTTAATACATATGAAACACTGTGGCAAAAGGTGAAATTATTTATTATGATATACTTTTAAATCTTCCTCAGACTTTTACAAAGCTGATGACATTCTAAATATCATCTCAAAGATAGGATAAATATGTGAGTGCTACCTAATAATGATAAACATTTTAACAAAATAATTCTAATACAAACAATAACATCGTATTAGCCTGTTCACTAACAGGGAATATATATACATAAACATCAATTAACAAGCTCATTTCTACAAATGTAACTTTTAAGACATTCAGTCTAAAATTTAACGCTATCATTTTTTTTCTTGAGAAAAAAATAGAGACATATTATTCATCCTATATAAACCCTTTCCCACAAACGGACACTTTCTGATGCCTCTTTAGCAGAAGACATTTAAAGACATTATGGCAAAAGGAAAAATTGCTTATAATGAACTATTTCTCCTTTTGCAACAATGATTTCAACCCTATTCTATAATTAAACTTTCATTTATAGGGAATTTTTCATATTTTTGCCTATATGTTTTCAAAGTCGTCTGCAGCAGATTTGTTGTATGTGGGAAATGGATAATAAAGGGAACACTTTCTCCATGTAAATTAACCCTTTCCCTCATATAGATGCTTTCTGAATCCTCTGCAGCAGACAGCTTTTTGAAAACATAGTGACCAAAGAAGAAATTGCTCAAAACAAGCAATTTCTCCTTTTGACACAAGGTTTTCCACTTTTAGTCATAGTTTATCCATTCAATTATAGAGATTTTCTATTTCTTGACAAAATATGTTCAAAGTCCTCTGCTGCAGAATTGTTGTATGAGGGAAAGGGTTAACATAAATTCAAAAGGAATGTTACTATGGCATGAAAAATAGACTATTTCATAGAAATAGTTCAGAGAAAATTCCTCTATTGTATTTCCACTTTCAGTAAATATCAACTTTTCCACCTATTAAAAGCTATACATTCAGTTTTTCATATAATGCAACCTTTTTGTCACATGTGTAAAGAGCAGGTGACTCTTAACCCTTTCCCGCATACAACAAATCTGCAGCAGACGACATTGAAATTATCAAAGTCAAAATATACAAAATATCTATAAAAGAAAGTATGATTATTGAATAGAGTTGAAAACATGGTGACAAACGGAGAAATGGCTTGTTTTGAGCAATTTCTTCTTTTGTTGCAGTGTTTTCAAAAAGCTGTCTGCTGCAGATGCATCATAAAGCGTCTATATGAGGGAAAGGGTTAACTGCTTCCCTGATATCCTTTTCCACATATGACAAATTTGCAGAAGACAACTTTGAAAACATCCAGATACGTTCAAAGACAAGTTTTATAAATCAAATTACAAAAGGAGAAATTGCTCACATTGTGAACAAATATCCCATTTTTCTATAAATATTTCGAAATATGTCTGTTCAGCTGCCTAGAAATATATCTGCATGTGGGAAAGGGTTATCTTGTTCTCTCACACTATCATTGAACCATTCCCTCACCTAATGTTTTCATTGGATGAAAGTTAAAAGCATTGTAGACATGACAGTTCTGCAGAGGAGCTTAAAATGAAGAATATCTCGGTATTTGAAATTTTTCTAACACCTTTTTTCAGCATCATCTGCTGCGGATTTTAATTGTAACAGAGAAAAGGCTCCACCTATTTTGATCACAAGCACTGGAAATCATTTTGTATTCATATAAATCATGAAAGCTACACTTTTGTAAAGAATTATATACATATTATTAATATTGACAAATATATATACATATCGCTAATTAAAGCTATCTTTTTAATAGTTTACTCTAAAAATACAAATAATCTTTTCGTTCAAGAAGCATTATTCTTTGGTTAATTCATTTGCATTTCTTTTAGAAAATATAAGCAATGTCATTATTTATTTTTTTAAAAAAGGTACAAGACTCATCTTTTTTCCCCTTTCAACCCTTTTCAACATTCAAGACATCTTCAGTAGACAAAATTTAAAAATATTTGTCAAAAATTGGAAAATCTATATCCCATAATTGGATAGGATTGAAAATATTGAGGACAAAGAAGAAATTGCACATCATAATGAGCACTTTCTCCTTTGGCCATTTTTTTTTTAAAAATGTCATCTGCTGCAGATATGCCTGCATAAGGAAATGGGTTATTCTATGAGCTATATTACAAGAGAACCAACCAGAGAGTATGTCAGCAATGTGTATTTACCCTTTCCAATTTACAGATGCTTTTTGACAGCTCTGCAACAGTTATTTTTTGAAAACATGTTGGCAAAAAGAAGATATTGCTCATGATAAGTAATTTCTCTTTTTTGTCACAATCTGTTCAGTTGTATTCAATAGTTGTTCTTCCATTTATGGAGGGTTACCATATTTTTTCCTAAATGTTTTCAAAGACGTCTGCTGCAGCTTTTTTGTATGTGGGAAAGGGTTAAGATATAACAACACAATTACACAGTCTAATCAGGATCTAACCAGTTGTGGTTTGTGTTTGGATAAGACTACAAGGGTGCACACACCGATTCTTATCCACACTTTTCACAAAATCGGCTATTTGTTTGTGGAACACCTTAGATATATGTGAAACTTATCTAGGCATATAATCATAGCAGTTTTAGTCAAAGTACTGTCTAATCAGAGTTTGCACAGCTTTCTTCATTGAACTTCACTGCTACTGTAACCCTTCCCTCATTAAAAAAATCCGCAGCAGACAACTTTGAATACATCTTGACAAAAATATGGAAAACTAAAAAGGCAAGTGATAAGAGTTGAAAACAGTGTGGCAAAAGGAGAAATTGCTCATTATAAGCCACACTGGTTTTAAAAGTCATCTGTTGTAGATGCGTCAGATTGCCTCTGCAGGTGGAAAAGGGTTCAAGATAGAGATAAGTATATTTAACCCTTTTCCTCATATAGATGCTTTCCGACACCTTTACAGCAGATGGCTTTATGAAAATATGTCGACAAAAGAAGAAATTGCTCAAAACAAGCAATTTCTCCTTTTGTCACCATGTTTTCAACTCTATTCAATTATTGTAATTTCATTTAAAGGGAGTTTCCATTTTTTATCTGGTATGTTTTCAGTCGTCTTCTGCAGATTTTTTGTATGTGGGAAGGGTTAAGTCATGTTCCAGGAAAGTAAACCAGAGAGTGTCTGTGACAAGAGTTGATAAAGACCCTCAGACTTGTTGGCAAACAATTCATACCCATATCACACTGGTCAGATTTATCTGGATCATTGGTTACAAACGCAACATGGTTTGTTTGCCTCACTTCCCGACTGAAGAAGAGATTTTATTCCCGATCTTGCACCACAAAATATATCTTTCAAATGAGATCTTTCGCAATATTTAACAAGAGATTTTTAAAGGAACACACATGTTATTAGAAAATAATCAATTACTTTAACCAAGTTTAACACATGACGGACAGACCCAAGAGTGATCCTGAAGTGGTCACCCTCACTTATGGGCAAAAAACACAAAAATCGATTGAGCATCAATTCAGAGTTTTTCTTGATTTAACATTTGTTCACTTGCAGATGAGGAGTAAAGATGTCTTTGCCCATCCGTATTTATATTGATTTAAACCCTATGTTGTGGGTGCTCGATATAGTCATTTCGCTGAGTTGATTCTTTTGAGTACCTAAAGCACAGCATTTGGAGGTCAAATAAGGATTTACAAACATGATATATCTGGAACTCTCATTTACTTTAAGCCTTTCCCACATGTGGTCGTATTTTTGTTGCAATTGAATGCATCTTGAATTCAGAAAAAACCATTTGCGACAATTTTTTAAAAAAATATACTTTTATTTCTTTTTGGCTCGATGTTTTAAAAGTCATCTGCTGCAGATTTGTTGTATTGGGGAAGGGTTAATCTGTCCCATTCTTCAGACTTTTATTTTCTAATTGTACTCCATTGTCTTTGACAAAATTTCAGCCTTTTATGTGATTAGCTTTTCTCTCTTTTCAAACGAATAAACATCTGGGAAATGATTACATGTACACTGGCACCCCTCTATAACGCCCTCCGTTTTACCGATGTTCTCGGTATAACGCTGGTCTTGCTCGACTCCTGAATTTTACTGCATGAAATATGTGGGAATAGAATTATAAATTTTCAAAAACCTAACATTTGAAACACCAAAATACGATCCGAGTAATAGATCTCATTTCTGCACTATCACGTTAATCCACATGTTGAACGCTTTGTTCAACATTACAACAATAGACGGGTAAAAAAAAAAAAAAATCGATATCGTTATTGAGTGGCTGCTTGCATAACGCTTTCAATATTACAACAATAGAGAGATTAAAAATTGATATCAGGTGTAATAATTGTTTGTGCATTACGCTTATTGTGTTCAGTCACTTTGCAAACTGATACATCTTTAAACGACCGCGGCCGTCATGGTGTGACAAACGATCAAGCTCAATTTCAAACCCAAAATATACACGTTACTATTCCAGCCAATCGTATTTGCGATATGTAAATTAAAACTATTCAGCCCAAATGTATGCAGTAAACGTCATCAATATTGGGGCCGTTGAATAGGCATGCGCATGAGACATGTATCGATTTTAAACTTCCGCAAATATTGCAAAAACTGAAAGTATACTCCCAGCCACTCTGTAAATCTCGAAAGTTCACTGCAATTACCGCAAATTGTCAAAGAAATAACCCTGTAAAAGATCGACAATTAGAAATGCGTATTATTCGGTCCAAAAATTTCACCTCGCAAAAATCTGCTGGTGCCTGAAATCTCACCACGCAAATTGAAATTTGCATTTGCAATTCGCGAGTATGCGAGCTTAAATTCGAGCCCTGATGCATCTATCAAATGTCAAAGAAACAGGTAAATATATCTTGCAAGCTTGTTTTAGCCAAAAACACTCTCTCTTTGCAATTGAATTAGTGTATGCATTATAGGTGGGTGGGTGTAATGACTTGGCAGATTTTTGGAACAGCGTTATCAATTTAACCCCATTAATATCGCTGTGCAAGACCATGGCTCCCAAGTACAGCGTTGTAATTAGTCTACAGTGTATATAACACTGTTCATGGGAAAAGGTACAGGTTGTCTTTTCTGAACAGTATTGATTCAGATCAGCCCATGCATCCGGCACAGTCTGATTAACATCTGCACTATTCACATATTACATACACAAGTGTTTTAGAAGATTCTGTCAACTTGTGTAGATTATGATTAGACTGATCAGGTGGACTGGATGATACGAACCTACACTGTTCAGAAATGCCTAATAGTACCTCTTCTAATGCACTGAATCACAGAGCTCAAGATAAGGGGCATTTTTCATATTCTAAAATCCTTATTTGACATTCAAACCCTATGTTGTGGGTACTCAAAAGAATTGTCTCAGTGAGACGATTCTTTTGACTAACCACAACATAGGATTTTGTTGAGTAATAAGAGAAATATTGTGGGGAAAAGACATGTTCACTGCCTCTTATCTAGTCCTCAGAGCTCATATTTTGTTATTCATGTCCTGTGTTAAAGTATTTAGTTACTAATATAGGACTTTCTCTCTGGAGAATGTTCTTATGCAATGTTCAATCACAGTAAGAACTGCTGCTGCGTTGTTATCTATAATATCATCCAGGTAGCTCTCTGTGTATCTTCCAATCTGTAGGTCTAACGGGGAAACTCCGCTCTCTTTTACTCGCTTCATCACCTGCAGAAAGATGACATTGTAATAGAAGATTGTTCCCTCCTCCAGCTCCCTCCTAATATACATGCAGATAATGTCAACAATTGTAAATGATGTGACAAAAGGAACAATTGCTCATAACAAACACATTATTTTTTTGCCGCGATGTTTTCAACTCTATTCAATAGATGTTTTAAAATTGTCCGCAGGAAAGGTTTACAATTATTTGCACATATGACATGTGCAGCTCTTTTCCGATAGGTAAAAAATTAGATCCTTTTGCTTGATGATTTTATACCCCTCTATATCAGATGGCTTTTTAAAACACTGAAGGAAAATGAGAATAAGCATGAAGCAAGCATTTTCTCATATTTTCTGCAATTCTGTTTTCCCAAGGTATATTCCAAGCAGACAACTCAAACTCTTCAAACAAAGTTTAAAGTAGAAATTTACGAGGTTTGAATTATTGAACACTTTGAAATTGCTGAAAACATGCAAGTATCCTTTTTCGACAATGTTTTTTAAACCAGCAGTAAAACTTTACATAAACGCTTCACGAAAAAAAAAAAAAAAATCTCAGATACTTTCAAATCAAATGACCCAATAGTAAGTGGTTTAACCCGTTCCATCATGCATTTTTTTTTTGATGCATCTACATATTCAAATCATGATGAGCAATTTCTGCATTTGCAACAAAATTTGCAACAATAATTGTAATATCAACAATAGATTGGAATTATCAAATTTCTGTCTAGATGTTTCAAAGCCAAGTTTGAATATTGGACATGTTGGGTCAAGAACTAGATCATTAGTTCAAATTAAAGAAAACATTCATGGATCCTTAACATGCCACATTATTAACTCAATCTTGAGGAATAAATATTTGATTTCAAGTTTGTCATGTTGGGTTTTTGCCAATATGTTTTATCAAATTATTTCATTACGTATTGCTAATGATATTGAGTCGCTGTTCTCAGGTGCGTGTTACAGGTCCAACATGGCCTTCTTGGTTCTAGATGTTTTCAAGGTCGTCTGTGGAAGATTTGTTGTATGTGGGTTAAATTATACACTATACTCACTTCGTGTCCTAGACCACAGATCTTTGGTAGCCGCTGGGATGTGGAGCACTTGTAACATAATAAGGTCTTAAATACAGTGTTTGGGAACTGACAATTATAAAAATAGCCCCGCATGGATTTCTTCATATTACCAAATCCCGTATCAGCTTCAAAATGAATCAGATGACCTGGAAAACAATCAGTTAACCCTTTCCCTCATATAAACGCTTTCTGACGCCTCTCCAGCAGACGGCTTTTTGAAAACATAGTGACAAAAGAAGAAATTGCACAAAACGTGCAATTTCTCCTTTTGTCACAATGTTTTCCACTTTTTGTCATAGGTTATCCATTCAATTATAGAGATTTTCTATTTTTAGACAAAATATGTTCAAAGTCGTCTGCTGCAGAATTGTCGTATGAGGGAAAGGGTTAAGCCTTTCCTACCTGCAGACACATTTTGACGCAATAGCAGCAGATGACTTTTGAAAATATTGTGGCCAAAGGTGAAAATGCTCATGATGTTTTAAACTTTATTTAACAATCTAGCTATCTTTTATAGAGGTTTTCAGGTTTTTGTCACTATGGTTTCAAAGTCATCTGCTGCAGATTTATGTATGTGGGAAAGGGTTAATGTGAACCATGCCCATAGGAAAATGGGCTTACAGACATCTGACCCTTGAACACTTTAACCCACCCTATCGCAACATGAAGACACATTTTGAAGTATATGCCGATGACGAATTTGAAGACATTGGCTAAAGGAGAAATTTCTCATAATGGGCAATAACTCCCTTTGGCACAATGTTTTCAGCTCTATTTGATAATGATGTTTTCATTTATAGGGATTAACTATAGTTTTGCTCAGATGTTTCGAAAGTCACCTCCTAAATATTTATTGTATGAGGGAAAGTGTTAACCCTTTCCCTCATACGATAATTCTGCAGTAGACGACTTTGAACATATTTTGTCAAACAAGAGGGCCTTGATGGCCCTGGATCGATCACCTGATTTTTTTTTTTCACTTTAGCTATATAAGCCCCGCCCCCTGGCGGCCATAGTTTCCTACCAAGCAACTTTGGAATATGATAGAGGGTCACCCTAGGAACATTTCTACAAAATTATTTGAAAATCGGCCTGACACTTTTGGAGAAGAAGATATTTTAAGTTTTCACTATAGCCATATAATGCAAAATAGCCCTGCCCACTGGTGGCCATTTTTTCAAAAAATCAACATGGCTTGAAGGAATCTGATAGTGGGTCACTTAAGGAACATTTCTACAAAATTATTTGAAAATTGACCTGACACTTTCGGAGGAGAAGATTTTTTAAGTTTTCACTATAGCCATATAAGGCAAAATAGTCCCGCCCCCCCCCCCCCCCCCCCCCCCCCCCGGCGGCCATGTTTTTCTACCAATCTACATGGCTTGAAGGAATCTGATAGAGGGGCATCCAAGGAGCATTTCTACAAAATTATTTGGAAATCTGCCAGTTAGATAGAAGAAGATTTTTTAAGTTTTCACTATAGCCATATAAGGCAAAATAGCCCCGCAACCCCTGGCGGCCATGTTTTTTGACCAATCAACATGGCTTGAAGGAATCTGATAGAGGGTTATCCAAGAAACATTTCTAAAAAATTATTTGAAAATCTGCCAACCAGTTTGGGAGAAGAAGAATTTTGAAGTTTTTTTTCATTTTGTTGCCATGGAAACCAGAATTTTGCATGGATCCCAAAAATTTGAAAGAAATCTGGTGAAGTCATTGAGAGGATGCTTTCTGTGAAGTTTCATCCCAATTGACCCACTAGTTACTGAGGAGAAAAAGTTGACGCACGATGGACACCGGACGCCGGACAAAAGGCGATCACAATAACTCACCTTGAGCAAAGCTCAGGTGAGCTAAAAATAGAAAATCTCTATAATTGAATGGATAACCTATGATAAAAAGTGGAAAACACTGTGGCAAAAGGAGGAATTGCACGTTTTGTGCAATTTCTTCTTTTGTCACTATGTTTTCAAAAAGCCGTCTGCTGCAGAGGCGTCAGAAAGCATCTATATGAGGGAAAGGGTTAAGGTCAGCCTACACAATCCTACAGTTTCATCAATATTTTGAGTTGTTACAATATATTCTTAGACCCTTTTCCATAGACAGACACTTTCTGACGCCACTGCAGAAGACGACTTTTATTTGCCAAGAAGTCTACGAAGGTTTAACGAAACTAAAGTAAAGCAATATCCATTGAGATCCTTTACCATATACAATCAAATCTGCGTTTAAAAACCACCCATGGGAAGTGAACAATCTGTTCTTTGTTCACAGGTGGTCTTTAATAACAGGGTCATTTATACAGAAAATAAGTATTTAGGAAACTAAAAGTATAGTCGCTAATCGCTATAGACAGGGAATTGCTATTTCAAGGTGGTCTTTATCAGAGGGTCGACTCAGGCTCTTCTTTTTCACATGTGAAATAATTATGCTGCAGTTGGTTTTCTATATATACGCTTGTCCAGGGCTCTAGATAACTTATTATAAGGGCCGTTTTTCTTCCACTTAATTTATTTGACCCTTAAGTTTTAAATTTTAGGTGCTCAAAAGAATACTCTCACTATGACAATTCTTTTGAGTACTCACTTAATGGAGTTTGGTTGGATAAAAAGAGAGATATTGTGGGGAAAAGAGCTGTTTACCCCCACCTTATCAAGGCCTCTGCTAGTCTGGAGCATGACTAATATGTTAAGTTTGATAATCAATGACTTGATATTTAAACAAGAGGGCCATGATGGCCCTGGATCGCTCATCTGATTTATTTCATGTGATTCATAATGCCAAGGCACAATAACTCAATCGAGGCCAAACTAGAGGCTCAAAAGGACCAGTATAGTGCTCCACTGCCACAAGGTGAAACAACCAAACCCTGTCCAAATAATTTAGCAGAAAACTGGCCAGATACATTTGGAGGAGATTTTGTTCACTTTAGCCATAAGGCAAAACAGCCCATTCTCTTGGCGGCCATTATTTTTTACCAATACACATGACTGGAGAGTCATCCAAGGACCATTTCTACAATTTTTGTTTTCACAATAGCCATATAACGCAGAACAGCCCCCTGGTTTTGTTTTAAGACGAATCAGCATGGCTTGAAGGAATCTGAAAGAAGTCCACCCAAGGAACATTTCTACAAAATTATTTGAGAATCAGCCAGACACTTTCGGAGGAGAAGATTTTTAAAGTTTTCTGTATAGCCATATAAGGCAATACAACCCCGCCCTCTGGCGGCCATGTTTTTAAACCAATCAACATGGCTTGAAAGTATCTGAAAAGAGTTCACCCTAGGAACATTTCTACAAAATTATTGGCCAGACACTTTGGGAGAAGATTTTTTAAAGTTTTCACTATAGTCATATAAGGCACCCTGGCGGCCATGTTTTTTGACCAATCGCCATGGCTTGAAGGAATCTGATAGAGGGTCACCCATGGAAATTAGAATTCTGCATGAATCCAAAATATTTGAAGGAATTCTGGAGAGTACAGTAAGAGGATTCTTGCTGTGACGTTTCATCCCAATTAACCCACTGGTTACTGAGGAGAAGATGTTGATTGACATACGACACATGCCAGACCTAGGGCGATCAAAATAACTCACCTTGACTCAGGTGAGCTAAAAAGAGTACATTGTTTTTTTTTTTTTTTGTTAACCTTCCCAATATGCATTTTGACGCATCTCTGTAGCAGACAACTTTTGAAACATTTTTTGTGATGAGCAAATTCTCCTTATGCCATCATATTTTCCAACTTTAACCAATTGTTACACTTCCATTTACAAATATTACCAATTTTGTATCTAGTCGTCTGCTAAATATTATTTATATGACTTGTCTGAAATGTTTAAACTATACTTGCCAAACAGCAAGTACCTTTATATCCTAGGAATCCGTGAGATGGTTGTGTGAACTTCATCAATGACCAAAGCAGGATATATTCCAGCTGGGACTTCTCTGTTCGTGTGTACGGGTGTATGCTGGTGACAATGGTCTCTTGATTACTAATGGTGAACTGCTCCGTCTTCATCACATGGGGCACTGGTAAGGTTATCACACCTAATGCAGATAAATCACATTTATCCACCAATAAGATTACTTTGATTGTTATATTGAGGATGAATTTCATTTTTTGCTAATTTGTCCTCTGTATACTGATTTATATTCCAAGATATTACAGAGAACACCCTACACCAGATTTTGTTTTTATTGTTTAATGTCTAGTCCAAATACCAGTTATAAGAAATTAAGCAATTTAGCAATGCATTTATATTATGCATTCGGAGAAAGAAAATGCCTTATAGAAGTCTTTAGCTAAAATGATTGCTTCATTATACATTTCGATGGTTTCATGCAAAACAGTTGTAACTACATCTTGAACAATATTTAGTTACAACCGTTTTACATGAAGCACTTGAAATGTCTTTGGCACCTTCTGTCGTGTTCTGTACTATAAATGTATGTTTTTGTGTGTGTGTGTATAGGCCAGAGGCCTTTGTACAATAAACTTTGAAACTTGTGTTCAATGCCTTTTTCAACAGTTCTAATCAAAGTGGTCAGTTCACATGTGTTTCTTGGCTTTCTATCTAGACATTTGCAATCAGCCTAGATTAAGATCAGTCCGACAGTCTCATCTGTGTTGCCTCTTCTCAAAAATTCTTTAATCCTAATCAGGATGTACACTGATCACAAATGTCAGAATGCACATTTTCCTGTATTTAGGGTTATTTCATACCAGATTGCATAGTTGTACAGTAGTATAAATTTGAACAAGAGGACCAAGAGGGCCAGTATCGCTCCACGGCCATAAGGCAAAAATCAAATCTCCAAACTGCCCTGCCCCCTAGTGGCTATGTTTTTTATCAACCACCATGGCTTAAAGGAATCTTGTAAAGTGTCACCCAAGGAATGTTTCTGCAAAATTATTTGAAAATCGGCCCGACACTTTCGGAGGATATATTTTAAGTTTTCACTATAGCCATATAATGCAAAATAGCCCCACCCCATGGCGGCCATATTTTTCAACCAATCAAAATGGCTTGAAGGAATCTGATAGAGGGTCAGGTCAGCCTAGGAACATTTCTACAATTTTTTTTGAATATCAGCCAGACACTTTCGGAGGAGAAGATTTTTTAAGTTTTCTCTTTAGCCATATAAGGCAAAATAGCCCCGCACTCTGGCGGCCATGTTTTTTTACCAATCAACATGGCTTGAAGGAATCTGATAGAGGGTCACCTAAGGAAATTTCTACAAAATTATTTGAAAATCTGCTCAACACTTTCGGAGAAGAAGTTTTCACTATGGTCATATGAGGCAAAGTAGCCCCGCCCTCTGGCTGCCATGTTTTTCAACCAATCAACATGGCTTGAAAAAATCTGATAGAGGGTCATGAACATTTCTACAAAATTATTTGAAAATCGGCTGAACACTTTCGGAGAAGAAGATTTTTTAAGTTTACACTATAGCTATATAAGGCAAAATAGCCCCGCCCCCTTGTGGCCATTTTTTTCGACCAATCTCAACAACATTTCTTGAAGGAATCTAATAAAGGGTCACCCAAAGAACATTTCTACAAAATTATTCGAAAATCGGCCTGACACTTTCGGAGGAGAAGATTTTTTAACTTTTCTCTTTAGCCATATAAGGCAAAATAGCCCCGCCCTCTGCCAGCCATGTTTTTTTATCAATCAACATGGCTTGAAGGAATCTGATAGAGGGTCACCCAAGAAACATTTCTACAAAATTATTTGAAAATGTGCTCAACACTTTCGGAGAAGAAGATTTTTTAAGTTTTCACTATGGTCATATAAGGCAAAATAGCCCCGCCCTCTGGCAGCCATGTTTTTCGACCAATCAACATGGCTTGAAGGAATCTGATAGAGGGTCATCCAATGAGCATTTCTACAAAATAATTTGAAAATCGGCTGAACACTTTTGGAGAAGAAGATTTTTTAAGTTTACACTATAGCTATATATAAGGCAAAATAGCCCCGCCCCCTGGCGGCCATGTTTTTCAACCAATCAACATTTCTTTAAGGAATCTAAAAAAGGGTCACCCAAGGAACATTTCTACAAAATTATTTGAAAATCAGCCTGACACTTTCGGAGAAGAAGATTTTTTAAGTTTTCACTATTTTTTTCTTTTGGTTGCCATGGAAACCAGAATTATGGATGGATAAAAAATAATTGAAGGAATTTAAGAGAGGATATTGAGAGGATGCTTCCTATGAAGTTTCAACCAAGTGGTTAGTGAGAAGAAGTCGTTAAAAGGAAAAAGTTAACACACGGACGGACGGACGCACAACAGACAATTCGCCATGACATAAGCTCGACTGGCTTTCAGCCAGTGGAACTAAAAACTGACAAGCTAGAGTCATGTGACTTGGTATAGACATATGTATTGTACCTAGGAACATCAGTATCAAGTTTCTTTTGAAAATGTTCGTTTTAATTTATATTTATGAGGTAAGTTTTGTGAAGATGCAGACAGACAAGGACGACGACAAGGGTATCACAATAGCCCGACTTTTCTTCTTTGAAAAACAGACAAGCAAAAAATGGCACAGAAATAGAAACAAGCGGAACATGATGGTCCTATATTGCTCACCTGTTTCAATAGAATTTTTAGAAGACCATGTAATTTTAAATGTCCCATCTCCATAAATATAAAGGAAAGAAGCCCCACCCCCTGGTAGATCAGAATAATTTGAATAACTCTTTGTAGAGGGTCACCCAAGGAACAATTGTGAGAAATAAGAGAAGAAGATTTTTAAAGTCTTCACTATCTAAACATAAAGGAAACAAGCCCTACCTAGCCGTACCTAGACATTTTTTTGTAACGAAACTGAATAATTTGAACAATTTGGTCGAGGGTCACCAAAGGAACATTTGTGAGAATTTATTTTCAAATCGGGCCAGATTGTTTGAACAAGAAGATTTTTTACTATTTATACATATAAAGAAAACAAGACCGTCCCCCTGTCTGCCATGTTTTTCAACGGATTGGAATAATTTGATTAAACTTGGTACAGGATCACTCAAATAACAGTTATGCCAAATAATTGTTTCAAATCGTGACAGCTCTTTTGGACAAGAAGACTTTTAAAAGTTTACTATATACAGCTGCCATATTTTTCAACGGATCAGGCAAATTTAAACAAACTTAGTAGAACCTGTTTACGGTTATTATTCTCACCATGTATAGCATCAGATTGATTATATTTTGCATACAGTTCTTGAAATTTCTTATCTCCTGTGATCTCTTGTATATCATTCCAGGATAGGACCCTGCTCACTGCGGGTGGTACATGGAACAACTGGAACAGAAAACAGTCATCATTATATCATTTATATCATATATCATATATACTGTGAAGATTTATAGCAATATCAGGGGATGTGAAAAAGGGTTTCAGTCGAATGATATCAACTGAGGCATACGTAAATGTTGTTTAGCCATTTCCCATACACAGACCCTTTCTGACACCTCTGCAGCAGACGACTTTGGAAACCATTGGGGCAGTAGGTGACTTTGCTCATAAAGAGCAACTCGTCCTTTTGCCACAATGTTTTCAACTCTTTTTAACTTTTATTGAAACTTTCCATATTTTTGCCTTAATATTTTCAGAGTCATCTGCTACAGATTTGTTGTGTGTGGGAAAGAGTTAAAGATGCATACAGCAGAATAAGGGTTACATTACAAACTCTCATGAAACCTAGCTTAAGTTATGGTTCAAAATATTTTGAGAGATTACGCGGAAGTTAATCAGTGTTTAAAAAGAATGACCATTAAGTATTTTAGATAAAAGTGGTCTTACTGATAAATACATTTTTCCCTTAACCCTTTCCCTCATATAGACGCTTTCTGATGCCTCTGCAGCAGACGGCTTTTTGAAAACATAGTGACAAAAGAAGAAATTGCACAAAACGTGCAATTTCTCCTTTTGCCACAATGTTTTCCACTTTTTGTCATAGGTTATCCATTCGATTATGGAGATTTTCTATTTTTTGACAAAATACGTTCAAAGTCGTCTGCTGCAGAATTGCCGTATGAGGAAAAGGGTTGAGATATTATTTTTTTTCCTCGAATATTTTCAAAGCAGACAAACCCAATATGATCATATAAGGTAAATGGTTAATTTCAGGTTTTATTCCTTCATATCTTTACATAATCTCATGATAAGTTAATCCTTTTCCACATATAGACGCTTTCTGATGCCTCTACAGCAAACAGCAAACAACTTTTGAATTAATTTTGACAAAAGGAGAAATTGCTCAAATTTTCAAAAGGAGCAATTTTTTCCATTTGCCACAATAATTTCAATTCTATTCAATAATCATGAATACTATCATTTATACAAATTTTCTTTATTTTGGACTTGAAATTTTTCAAACTCGTCTGCTGCAGATTTGTTGTATATGGGAAAGGGTTAAAGCTGATATAAATTTACTGTAGAAAAAATGAACATTCTCTCATTTAAGACTCAGTGGTTAATTACATTTCAAATTTCCATTTTGAGCAGTATTTCCACAGCTGTATTAGTTTCCAAACAAACAAACAAGAAGAAAATGAACCACATTCTTTATTCAAAGAGTAACAAGGTTTTTACTGTAAACTATTGACTATTAGCGAGGACCTGTTTTCGATATTTTTCATGATTTTGATATTTTGATATTTTAATTTTGAGAATAAGTAGCAGAAGTTTAAATTTCACTTCTGATCGATATATTTTCGCAAGGCCTCCATTTTGCCATGTTTCAAGTAAATCCGGTTGAAATTAAAGGAGGAGTATGTCGCACCAGATTAGATTTTAAGAAAAAAAAATCCTATTTCAAGGTCAGAGGTGATGGTCACAGGGACATGAAAATTAACATTTATGCCAAGTATCAAGTAAATCAGGTTGAAACTGAAGGAGGAGTACAACAGATTAGATTTTAACAAAAAAAAATCCTATTTCAAGGTCAGAGGTCAAGGTGAAGGTCACAGGGACATGATATTTGCGTCTTGCACATCTACTACTCCTGATTAACATTTATGCCAAGTATCAAGTAAATCAGGTAGTAATTGAAGGAGGAGTACAACGGAACAGATTTTGCGGACAGTCCGATGGACCGACCGACCAAACCGACAGGCTGATTCCAGTATACCCCCTTACTACGTTTGCGGTGGTATAATGAGAAATGTTGTAGTAGCTAGAACAACCACATTACCTACACCAAACAATTAGCAACACTTTCCCAACATGTAGACGCTTTCTGACGCCTCTGTAGACAATTAGCAACACTTTCCCAACATGTAGACGCTTTCTGACGCCTATGTAGACAATTAGCAACACTTTCCCAACATGTAGACGCTTTCTGACGCCTCTGTAGACAATTAGCAACACTTTCCCAACATGTAGACGCTTTCTGACGCCTCTGTAGACAATTAGCAACACTTTCCCAACATGTAGACGCTTTCTGACGCCTCTGTAGCAGACGAATTTTGAAAACATTAAGGCAAAAGGAGAAATTGCTAATAATGAGTAATTTCACCTTTTGCCACAATGTTTTCAACTTAATTCAATAATTTATCTTTCATTTATAGAGAGTTTCTATAGTTTTGACTGATTTGTTGTCAAAGTCATCTGCTGCAGATTTGTTGTATGTGGGAAAAGGTTAACCAAAGAAAAATGGTATGAGTGCCTTCCCTCCTTCTCACTCAAAGTTGTGACAGCAGTAAGGAAACGCTGTGTACTGTTATAAGCAGCATAACACAAACAAACAAATAATGTACCAATGAATACCTACACCAAGGATTCTGTCCAAATAATGGGCAATCAAGAAACTAATATGGTGGTGAGTTGGTCCCTTTTCTAACAAAAACTCGCCTTTCTTCAACCCGAAAGCATTTGTTTCGTACACAATCTTAAAGCGGCCCCCAGTAACAAGTTTGTGGGCCATCGGAGATAGACCTTGAGAACGCACAATTTTCACTGACTTGGCAAATTTCTTCCAATCGTCTTCTGATGAACCTAAAATGTTAAATGGACTGTCTTCTTATCTAAGTGTTAAAGGGTCTGTCTTATTAAACCTCAAGTGTTAAAAGGTCTGTCCTACTATACGTAAAATATTAAAGGGACTATCTTATTATACCTTAAATGTTATGTGGACTATCTTATTATACCTCAATTGTTATATATGGACTATCTTATTATATCTAAATGTTATATGAACTGTCTTATTATACCTTAAATGTTTTATAGGCTGTTTTATAATACCTAAAATGTTATATACCCTGTCTTATTATACCTCAAATGTTAAATGGATTGTCTTATTATACCTCAATGTAGAAGAGACATATTATACCTCAAATATCAAAGGGTCTGTCTTATTATACCTAAACTATTATGGGACTATCTTATTATACCTTAAATATTAACAAGAGGACCATGATGGTCCTATATCGTTCACCTGATTTAATCAAACTTAAAAAGTTTTCAGTGTTCTTTCCCCTATATGAGTCTATGAAAAACAAGTGACCCCCGGGGAGGGGTCATTTTTGACCCCAAGGCTATAATTTGAACAATCTTGGTAAAGGTCCACTAGATGATGCTACATACCAAATATCAAAGGCCTGGGGCCTCTACTTTTAGACAAGAAGTTTTTTTAAGTTTTTTCTCTATATGAGTCTTATGTAAAACAATAGACCCCAGGGGAGGGGTCATTTGGCCCCAGGGCTATAATTTGAACACTCTTGGTAAAGGTCCACTAGATGATGCTACATACCCAATATCAAAGGCCTGGGCCCTCTACTTTTAGACAAAAAGATTTTTAAAGTTTTTCCCCTATATGAGTCTATGTAAAACAAGTGACCCCAGGGGAGGGGTCATTTTTGACCCCAGGGGAGGGGTCATTTTTGACCCCAGGGCTATAATTTGAACAATCTTGGTAGAGGTTCACTAGATGATGCTACATACCATATATCAAAGGCATGGGTCTTCTACTTTTAGACAAGAAGATTTTTAAAGTTTTTCCCCTATATGAGTCTATGTTAAACAAGTGACCCCCGGGGAGGGGTCATCTTTGACCCCAAGTCTATAATTTGAACAATCTTGGTAGAGGTTCACTAGATGATGCTACATACCAAATATCAAAGGCATGGGCCTTCTACTTTTAGACAAGAAGATTTTTTAAGTTTTTCCCCTATATGAGTCTATGTTAAACAAGTGACTCCCGGGGAGGGGTCATCTTTGACCCCAAGGCTATAATTTGAACAATCTTGGTAGAGGTTCACTAGATGATGCTACATACCAAATATCAAAGGCATGGACCTTCTACTTTCAGACTAGAATATTTTTTAAGTTTTGGTTAATTTCCCCTTTTTTGTTGCCGTGGCAGCCAAAGTTCTGCATGGAATAGAATTTTCTGAACAAGTTTGAAAGAGATTCACCCAAGGAACATTCCTGTAAAATTATTTTGAATTTGGTTAATTGGTGTAGGAGGAGAAGTCGTTTGTAGGAAAATGTGAACGGACGGACGACGACGATGACGGACAGTGAGCGATCACAAAAGCTCACCTTGCCTTTCGTGAACTAAAAAGGGTCTGTCTTATCATACCTCAAATGTTATATGGACTGTCTTAATATACCTCAAATGTTAAAGGGATTGTCTTATTATACCTCAAATGTTAAAGGGACTATTTAATTATACCTCAGATGTTAAAGGGTCTGTCTTATTATACCTCTAATGTTATATGGACTGTCTTATTATACCTAAAATGTTAAAGGGATCGTATTATCATACAGCAAATGTTAAAGGGACTATCTTCGCATACCTCAAATATTAAAGGGTCTGTCTTATTATACCTTAAATGTTAAAGGGTCTATCTTATTATACCTCAAATATTAAAGGGACTATCTTATTATACTTCAAAATTCATATGGACTGTCTTAATACACCTCAAATGTTAAAGGGATTGTCTTATTATACCTCAAATGTTAAAGGGACTATTTAATTATACCTCAAATGTTAAAGGGTCTGTCTTATTATACCTCAAATGTTATATGGACTGTCTTATTATATCTATAATGTTATATGGACTGTCTTATTATACCTAAAATGTTATATGGACTGTCTTATTATACCTAAAATGTTATATGGACTGTCTTATAATACATAAAATGTTATATGGGAATGTCTTATCATACCTCAAATGTTATATGGACTGTCTAAGTATACCTACAATGTTATATGGACTGTCTTAGTATACCTAAACTGTTATATGGACTGTCTTATTATACATGAAATGTTAAAGAACTATCTCATTATACCTCAAATATTGAAGGGTCTGTCTTATTATTATACCTCAAATGTTATATGGACTGTTTTAATACACCTCAAATGTTAAAGGGATTGTCTTATTATACCTCAAATGTTAAAGGGACTATTTAATTATACCTCAAATGTTAAAGGGTCTGTCTTATCATACCTACAATGTTATATGGACTGTCTTAGTATACCTGCAATGTTATATGGACTGTCTTAGTATACCTACACTGTTATATGGACTGTCTTAGTATACCTCAAATGTTATATGGACTGTCTTATTATAACTAAAATGTTATATGGACTGTCTTATTATACCTAAAATGTTATATGGACTGTCTTATTATACCTCAAATGTTATATGGACTGTTTTAATACACGTCAAATGTTAAAGGGATTGTCTTATTATACCTGAAATGTTAAAGGGACTATTTAATTATACCTAAAATGTTATATGGACTGTCTTATAATACCTCAAATGTAATATGAACTGTCTTAGTATACCTACAATGTTATATGGACAGTCTTAGTATAATTACAATGTTATATGGACTGTCTTAGTATACCTACAATGTTATATGGACTGTCTTATAATACCTCAAATGTTATATGGACTGTCTTAGTATACCTACAATGTTATATGGACAGTCTTAGTATAATTACAATGTTATATGGACTGTCTTAGTATACCTACAATGTTATATGGACTGTCTTATAATACCTCAAATGTTATATGGACTGTCTTATAATACCTCAAATGTTATATGGACTGTCTTAGTATACCTACAATGTTATATGGACTGTCTTATAATACCTCAAATGTTATATGGACTGTCTTAGTATACCTACAATGTTATATGGACTGTCTTATAATACCTCAAATGTTATATGGACTGTCTTATTATACCTAAAATATTATATGGACTGTCTTATAATACCTCAAATGTTATATGAACTGTCTTAGTATACCTACAATGTTATATGGACTGTCTTATAATACCTCAAATGTTATATGGACTGTCTTATAATACCTCATATGTTATATGGACTGTCTTAGTATACCTACAATGTTATATGGACTGTCTTATAATACCTCAAATGTTATATGGACTGTCTTAGTATACCTACAATGTTATATGGACTGTCTTAGTATACCTACAATGTTATATGGACTGTCTTAGTATACCTAAAATGTTATATGGACTGTCTTAGTATACCTACAATGTTATATGGACTGTCTTAGTATACCTACAATGTTATATGGACTGTCTTAGTATACCTACAATGTTATATGGACTGTCTTAGTATACCTAAAATGTTATATGGACTGTCTTAGTATACCTACAATGTTATATGGACTGTCTTAGTATACCTACAATGTTATATGGACTGTCTTATTATACCTAAAATGTTTAAGGGATTGTCTAATATATATATCTAAAATCTTAAAAGGACTGTCATAATATATCTTAAATGTTATAGTGTCAGACTGCCCTGCTGCACGACTGGCCATGCACCATACTGGTGGTATAGGTTTTATAAAATCTGTTCCAGTATTCACAGGTTCAAATACATTTTGTTTTGAAATGTTTTGCTAATACAGATTAAGGTGTCATAACTTAATATCATTCAAGTGGTATGCCATAAGTATATGCTCTTTTTGGTATAAAAGATGCTCTTTTTGGTATAAAAGTTCCAACCATCCATTGCTGAAAAATAGTGCAGACAAAAATGTTTGTATACAACACTATGTATACTAAATTTTAGTAATCAAGGGGCCATTCTCCAACTGGAATGCCATAAAGATCTGCATATCTCTGTTTGGAATGGAGGCTTCTTACATAGATTTCATTGAATGGCTGTTGAGAAATATTACGGACAAAAATGTGACTGACTGACACATTGACTCCTATATAGTCCCCCACCCATAACTTTGTTTACAGGGTATAATAAATAAACATTATAGTTAAAATGATACCTTTCAAACCCAAATGGGTTAAGAGTCTTTTTTCTCGACTGGTTCTCCCAAGTTCAGTCTGGTTTAATACTTTCTTTGAGCAAGTCTGTATATCAGCCTGGGGAGAAGGTTTCACTGTCTCTGATGGCAACTTTTGACCTTGAACGTCTGGACTACCGACTGGAAACATATTTCTTTCTCTTGCTTTCTTTTTGGAAAACAAAACAGCCCCTTTGTTGTATTCTGCTTTCCCTTTGGCCCCATTCTTGAATATCGAAGTCATGATAGCTGTGGGTCAAAATAAAAATCGAATTATCTCCCTTTGAAAAATGTATGAGTTATGTTACTTGTCATTTGAGAAATAAATTCATGACTAAGTGTAAAGTGAAAAATAAAAACTGTAAAAGATATTCTCTTTTTAAATGTTCATGAAACAAATCAATTTTATTAAAGACATAAAAACCTTTTGACCTTGTAAGCTAAATCAAACAAACATTGAAGTAATAGCAGACAGCTTCTGCACAATACAAATAATGATAAGGTGAAAAGTCTGATAAATGAAGATACAAATATCATTTAAATCAAATGAATTTACTTACCAAACTTGTTCTAAGTAAACTGTTTACATAAAAGTAATAAAGAACCAACTGTATATATGAAATCAGTCTTAGGCATATGAATACCCTTCTAAAGTTTATATAAAATACAAATGAGTGGAGATGTGCGAATATCAAACCCCGCATTATAAAATCAAGTGTGAAAAAAAAACCTGCTGCTCAAAAATTCTTTAAACCGATTACTTCCCCCAGACGACATTTGACACCTGCCATTGAACATGACTTTTGAAACCATTGCAATAAAACGTATAAAAGTTTAAATTGCTCAAAACTAGCAATTTCACCTTTTATTGCAATATTTTCAACTCTTTATCAAAATAAATTCTTCAGTTTTCTAAATTGTTGAAATTGTTCGTCTGATGATTGTAAAGCAGACGACCTTTGAATGAATGAATGAATGAACGGTGTTTTAAGGCCCGTCGACAACTAAGGTCATTTTGGGCGCTTAATAATTTACTTAATATAAAGTGAAATTATCAAACATGATGTATGCGATACCTAAAATAGATATAAAATAACATGTAAGCCAATAGACGACCTTTGAAAAGTAATGTGAAGTAATGGGTTAACCAACCCCAATGAAGGTGAAAGTATCTAATCAAAAAGATTGGAAATCAGTATAACTGAAAGTATAAAAATAGAAAAGATTGTAGATTAATGGGAATTATTTGTGAATTTTATGGTTAAGCTGCTTGTAAAGATGTTCAACACCATCAGGATCAAAACAATGTGGCAAAGACATAATCTATTAACCCTTTCCCTCATATAGACACTTTTTGACGACACTGCAGTAGACAGCTTTTTGAAAACATGTCCACAAAAGAAGAAATTGGTCAAAACAAGCAATTTCTCCTTTTGTCAGCATGTTTTCAACTCTATTCAAATATTGAACTATCATTTAAAGGGAGTTTCCATTTTTTCGGGTATGTTTTCAAAGTCGTCTGCTGCAGATTTGTTGTATGTGGGAAGGGGTTAATTAAAACTCACATGGACCATATGATCCCAACTATCCAAGGCTTCCTTTCCATTAAACTACCTTCCTAAAACATTTGGTTAGAATCAAGCAGGACTATATCAAGTTAATATAATGTTTTTGAGTGGATATGAATGACATTATGTTCATGCCTATCAAAAAACCTCCCACCCAACCAAAGTAACAACAACATCCCCTTTCTTATAACCAGGTGTTTAACCCTTTCCCACCTGCAGACAACTTTTGAAATATTGTGACCAAAGGTGAAATTGCTCATCTTTTCAACTTTATTTAACAATTAAACTATTTTTATGGAGATTTTTCAGGTTTTTGTCACTATGTTTTCAAAGTCGTCTGCTGTGGATTTGTTGTATGTGGGAAAGGATTAACTTTGTTGAGAACCTGGTTATATATCATGCAAAAAGCACCCACTCAATATACCAGTAACCCATCTAGTAATTGGCTAATCATTGAAAGTAAAATCATCTGAAGTACAATGAGTATGAACAAAATTTAATACAGTAACAATTGTTTAGAACAAGGGGGAAGTATTTCTAAAGGCGAACATAACAAGAGGTCAAAGAGGTATTGCTGCTATAAGGCAAAATAACCCTACCCATGCAAGCATCTATTATTAGAGGGTCACCCTCAGAACATATCTGTGAAATAATTTTAAAATCGGACCACTCTGTTTTGAGAAGATAGGCAAAGCACAGGCATGAGGGGTCAAACAGCATGACCTACAAGCTGTCATGGTTTTGGACCAATCAATATGACTTGAATGAAACTAAACATTCCTGTCCCCTTGTGGTCATGTTTTTTTTACCAATCCAAATGAATGAAATGAATCAGGTAGAGGGTTACGAAAGGATCAATATCAAAATTGAGCCAGTGGTTTCTGAAGACAAGATATTTAAAGTTTGCAATATGGCTTTATAAGATGAAAATCAATATGGCTTGAACAATTTCAGTAGAGGTCAATATAAGGAACATTTCTGCCATATGTTCTTAAAATCAAACAAGGATTATTTGAGCAGAAGACTTTTTGTCATATTACCTACTTTCTGATGCCACAGCAACCGGAGTTTTATGTAGAATATAATTTGTTGAACAACTTCAAAAGGACCACCAAAGGAACACTCCTGAGAAGATATCATTTGAAGCTAAAAGTTAACAATGGGGTAACGACAGACAGAGATTGATAAGAATAGATACCCTTCAGCCTTTGGCTCAGGTGATCTAAAAAGTGTTATGTTATGAAGAAATAACAGTGCTATAGCTAAAAGATAAATTAAGTTTGACCCTTTCGCACATACAGCAAAACTGCAGCAGACGACTTTGAAATCACCTTGGCAAAACTACTGAAAATCTCTATAAATGAAGTTTAATTACTGAAATGAGTTGAAAACATTGTGGCAAAAGGAGAAATTGCTTGTTTTGAGCAATTTCTCCTTTTGTCACAATGTTTTCAAAAGTTGTCTGCTGCAGATATGTCTACAAGTGGGAAACGGTAAAACAATTGCCATAAAATACCAAGCATTCAAAACAGTTAAACGGGTGATTAATGATTTGTTGTGAACAAGACGGAATACTTGTAAATGCAAGTAAGTTGCAAAGGAGGTGTTTTTGCTGGGATAACATTTTACCACTTGTCCCTTGAATACTTACTCAAGTTGTATACATGTAATAAATTTACTAGTGAGGTTTATATCAGCTGAAATCAGGAAAATTGCCAACCTATAAAATTATTTTTAAATGAAAGTATAGCAAGTGTTTTTTTTACATAATTGTCTTTAGATTGAATTTTAACATCTTAGAAAAATGACAGGTTTGAAGATAAACAATTTTCATATGAAAAGTCCAGGTTGTTCTTTCATGTTGTTTAATCAATCAATTTATGTATTTCGTATATTAGTCAGTTAAAAAAAGTGTGAGCTGTGCACTCCCAAATATCTTAATAACTTATCAGTAAAAATGGCAAGGAATTCTTAAATTTACATGTATCCTAATACAGCTTATAATACTTAATTTACATTGCAGCAGTTCAGACTGATTATTCTTAACCCTTTCCCTCATATAGACGTTTTCTGATGCCTCTGTAGCAGACAACTTTTGAAAACGAGCAATTTCTCCTTTTGCCACAAAGTTTTCAACTTATTTCAGTGATTATACCTTCATTTAAAGAGATTCTGTGTTTTTACCTGCATAATTTCAAAGTTGTCTGCTCTAAATTTGCTGTATCTGTGAAAAAGTTAATCCTTGCAAACATCAAGGCGCATGTTGACGCATTTGTAGAAGATGAATTTTGAAAATATTGTGACAGACAAAAGGAGAAATTGCTTATAATGAGCAATTTCTCTGTTTACCATAATGTATTAACCTTAATTCATTATTATACCTATATTTATTTAACTTTCCATATCAAGTTGTCTGCTGCAGATTTGTTGAATTTGGGAATTATTCTAAGAGATTTTGATCAATTTATAGTCTCTGACCCATTTTCTTTGTATTATATTAACCCTTTCCCTCATACGACAATTCTGCAGCAGACGACTTAGAACATATTTTGACAAAAAATAGAAAATCTCTAGAAATGAATGGATAACCTATGACTAAAAGTGGAAAACATTGTGGCAAAAGGAGAAATTGCTTGTTCTGAGCAATTTCTTCTTTTGTCACTATGTTTTCAAAAAGCCGTCTGCTGCAGAGGCATCAGAAAGCGTCTATATGAGGGAAAGGGTTAAAGCTTATAATAAGAGGTAACTCTTTTCAAAGATATAGGGTATTCTACCTGTACACTACTTAGAAAGTGCAACAACTGTGCATTGAAACTAGTTGATTTACAAAGAAGGAATTTATTTGGTGTGCTGTGACCTATATGGACAAAAATAAGTTTATATTGGTACATACATTTTTTGCGCAAAAGTGCCATTCTGCAATTGATGCTAACTACAGTCAAATCTACGTTAAAGACTACCTTTGTTTAGCAATTCCCTGTCTATAGAAACCACACATTTCCCAATTACTCATTTTCTGCATAAATTACCCTGTAATTAACCCTTTCCCTCATACGACAATTCTGCAGCAGATGACTTTGAACGTATTTTGTCAAAACATAGAAAATCTCCATAATTGAATGGATAACCTATGACAACAAGCAAATTCATGAAATTTATATCCCCCGCTTGCAGAAAATATTGTAGTGACGATCGAACTTGTTACCAAGTTTGAAAAAAAAGGTTCACATTTGTGGCAGTTATTGCACGGAAACAGCAACAAACAACACTTTTTGTTAATTAAGGGGCCATAACTCCACCGAATAAAGTCCGCCGAAAGTGTCGATCGAACTTGGCCTAGCCCTTAAGGCATTTAACCTTGTTACCAAGTTTGAAAAAAAACTGTTCGTATTTGTGGCAGTTATTGCACGGGAACAGCAAAACATGACATTTTTTGTTAATTAAGGGGCCATAACTCCACCAAATAAAGTCCGCCGAAAGTGACGATGGCACTTGGCCTAGCCCTCAAGGCATTTAACCTTGATACAAAGTATGAAAAAAAAAAAGTTCATATTTGTGGCAGTTATTGCACGGAAACAGCAACAAACGACATTTTGTGTTAAATAAGGGGCCATAACTCCACCGAATAAAGTCCGCCGAAAGTGATGATCGAACTTGGCCTAGCCCTTAAGGCATTTAACGTTGTTACTAAGTTTGACAAAAAATGGTTTACATTTGTGGCAGTTATTGCACGGAAACAGCAACAAACAACATTTTTTGTTAATTAAGGGGCCATAAATCCACCAAATAAAGTCCGCCGAAAGTGACGATCGAACTTGGCCTAGCCCTTAAGGCATTTAACGTTGTTACCAAGTTTGAAAAAAAAACGGTTCACATTTGTGGCAGTTATTGCACGGAAACGGCATCAAACGACATTTTTTGTTAAATAAGGGGCCATAACTCCACCAAATAAAGTCCGCCGAAAGTGACGATCGAACTTGGCCTAGCCCTTAAGGCATTTAACGTTGTTACCAAGTTTGAAAAAAAAAGGTTCACATTTGTGGCAGTTATTGCACGGAAACGGCAAGAAACAACATATTTTGTTAAATAAGGGGCCATAACTCCACCAAATAAAGTCCGCCGAAAGTGATATTCGAACTTGGCCTAGCCCTTAAGGCATTTAACGTTGTTACCAAGTTTGAAAAAAAAAGGTTCACATTTGTGGCAGTTATTGCACGGAAACGGCAAGAAACAACATATTTTGTTAAATAAGGGGCCATAACTCCACCAAATAAAGTCCGCCGAAAGTGATATTCGAACTTGGCCTAGCCGTTAAGGCATTTAACCTTGTTACCAAGTTTGAAAAGAAACGGTTCACATTTGCGGCAGTTATTGCACGGAAACGAAGTGTGACGGACGGACAGACGGACAGACAGACGGACGGACGGACAAACCGAAATTAATAACCCCCCTTTTTTTCTTCGAAAAAGCGGGGGATAAAAAGTGGAAAACATTGTGGCAAAAGGAGAAATTGCATGTTTTGTGCAATTTCTTCTTTTGTCACTATGTTTTCAAAAAGCTGTCTGCTGCAGAGGCGTCAGAAAGCGTCTGTATGAGGGAAAGAGTTAAAGACCAGATTGTTCTCTTCCTGTGGGTAGTCTTTTAACACAGGTTGGACTGTATTTAACACAAAACCAGTACTACAGCAACAATAAAATCACGAGCTCAAGCAACCATCGATCACAAAAATAGAAATAGATAACCAAAACCTCAACCCATCTATTCAACAACGTTTTTAGTTATTTATCTCTTTACTCTCTGAATTAACTGATTTGAGCCTTAAAATGTCAAGCTTTATTTAACCTTTGCCCTCAAAGATAAATGTAACTATATAGCTTTATTCACCACTGGACATTTGAAAAGGGAAACTCTATCTGAAAGGATAGTATTGTGCCCATAGAAAACAAGAGCTTGGTGTTCAGGTTAAGGTTTCACAACAAAATTCTATTGTGTCATAACTTTTAATTATATAAGAGTGATGATGAAAATTGACGCAATTTCTTGTAACTAGCCATTTCCATGTTTTCATAGTAAGAACATGCAATGTACTGAAAATGGTGATTTCATAGGGTCTGTTGGAAAATGTACACACATTTCTGAACAGTGTATATTCAGATCTCTACTCAATCTTATCAGACACGCATTGACAGAAGCTCCAAACAACCGTATATGTAAGTTATATGTGAACAGTGTAGATCTTGATCAGACTATGTGCATGCAGATCTGGATTTACACTGTTCACAAAATTCAACTACATGTATACCTTTTCTCACAGATGTGCTCAAATAATAAGCCCTAGCAACTCTGCCAAAATAAATCATCTAACACAGATATAATAGCTTATATTATTTTATATTATGTACCAGCACATTCTCGACACAAATACATGCAAAATGTTACGCTCATATACAACACGACAAATTGAGATTATGTATATGACTAGAACAAATATGGTAATGTGAAGTCACTGAACTATGATGTCATGTTATTCAAAATGCAACAGTGTGACGTCATTCACACTGTGCTATTCATCTATTTTCTTTCAAGTCTAAAATGTCTTATTTCCTTATTGTAAACATTTTAAATTTGTATAATTTGTCTTTTTCTGTATCAAAAGTTTTAATATGTATATAAAAAAAGGAAAATTATGATGCAAAAGTGATACGTAGCTTTAAGGATGTTGTATTCGACTCTTAATAAATATTCACTGACAAGATTTCACTCGAGCTGTTGCTCTTGTGATCAGTTTCCCCGAAAATGTACTCCAGTTGCATACAACCTCCTCACTCAACATGCAGAACCAATAAACTGATAATATTAAACTGAATTAAGTAGAAAAAGCATTTATGAGGTGACAGTTAAACCCTTTCCCAAATGCTTTTGCAGCAGACAACTTTTGTGATAAAAGGCAAAATTGCTCAAGACAAACCATTTCTCCTTTTACCACAATGCTTTTAACTCCATTCATTTAGAGAGATATTCTATAAACTTGCCTAGATGTTTTCAATGTTGTCTGCTACAGACTTGCTTTCTATGGGAAAGGGAGGGTCAACTGAATTATAATAAGGCTAATGAGTTCATGCCATCAAAACTTATTCAGAGAGTATAGAGCAGAGCTTGAGATAAGGAGCAATTTGCTTGTTTTAAAATTCTGATTTTATCCGCTAACCCTATGTTGTGTGTACTCAAAAGAATCATCTCAATGAGATGATTCTTTTGAGTAACTACAACATAGGGTTTGGTTGAATAATAAGACAGATATTATGGGGAAAAGAGCTGTAAACCCCTCCTTATCTGGACCTCTGTATAGATGATTTCTTTTATCTACTGAAACACCAGTTTACCCGTTTGCTCCGGGTTTGATGAAAAAAGGACAAAGCTTTCGCATCTTGCATCAGAATTGCAGAATATCTTTGCCTCCTCAACACTATGTACGGTGAGCACACACCCCCAGCTTACACGTGACTTATTGCAGAAGTAGTCGTATAACCCTAGGGAGTGAAGGAGAGAAACATAGAAAATGAACTTTAACCCTGTCATTCATTGACATATCTCAAGCAGACGATTACTGAAAACATTGTGACAAATAGAGAAATTGCAAATAAAAAGCAATCTTACTATTTGCCACAATGTTTTCAGCTCTATTCAAACGTTATATTTATACATTTATTTATAGAGATTTTCCACAACGTTTTCCAAGTTGTCTGCTGCAAGTTTATTGCATGTGGCAAAAGGTTTAACACATTTTTTGTAAATTACAAAACAAAACACATTATGGTATTCCCCAAGTAGACCTCGATTTTAACCCATTATTTCACACATACGACATTTGACACTTGCCATTGAGCATGACGTTTTTGAAAACATTGCAATAAAAGGTGAAATTGCTCAAATCGAGCAATTTCACCTTTTATTGCAATATTTTCAACTCTTTATCAATATAAATCTTTCAGTTTTCTAGATTTTTGAAATTGTTTGTCTGATGATTGAAAAGTCATGTGAAGTAATGGAAATAGTGCTTTTATAAATAACTTTGAATAATTTGCATTAGAAAAATGTGTATGTCACAAACAATTACATAAAAGGATTAACCCTTTCCCTCATACAACAATTCTGTAGCAGACAACTTTGAACATACTGTGTCAAAAAATAGAAAATCTCTATAATTGACTGGATAACCTATGACTAAAATGGAAAACATTGTGGCAAAAGGAGAAATTGCTTGTTTTGAGCAATTTCTTCTTTTGTCCCTATGTTTTCAAAAAGCCGACTGCTGCAGAGGCGTCAGAAAGTGTCTGTATGAGGGAAAGGATTAAAATACAACATTGTGAAGGAAGAGTACAGTGGGAATTAGCCTAATTTTATAACAAATTTCAAACTCTTCCCACAAGAAGCAGCATACAACTTTAAACACATATTGAGCAAATATATTGACAATGTCTGTAAATGAAAGTATAATTTTTGAATAAAAAGAATAAAAAACATTGTGACAAAAAAAGAGATATCTCTGATTATGTGCAATTTCTCCATTAGCAACAATGTCATTCAAGTTTTCTGCTTCAGATGTGTGTAAATGCATCTGCATGTGGGAAAGTGTTAAGAAACCTGAAAAAGTAGATGGTTTAGACAAATGGCTTCTATATATATATATGTATACAGGAATTTTCTACGTCAAGCTTTAGATTAAACAAGCGAAATATTAAATGTAAACAAGAGGGCCATGAGGCCCTGAATCGCTCACCTGAGAATGGGCTAATTAAGACTTAACTCTTTCAGCGCCAATGGCAATATCATCAAGACAAACTTTCTGACAAAATTTCAAATTGCTCAAGTAAAAAATGTGATCTTTATAGTGTTAACTAGATTGTTCTTCAATTTGGTCTAGTGACCTAGTTTTTGACCTGACCTGACCCATATTCAAACTTAACCTAGATATCATAAAGACAAATATTCTGACGAAGTTTCAACATGCTCAAGCCAAAAATGTGGCTTCCAGAGTGTTAACAAGATTGTTCTTCACTTTGGCCTAGTGACCTTTTTTTTTTACCTGACATGACCTATATTCGAACTTGGCCTAGGTATTACTAAGACAATCATTCTGACAAAGTTTCAACATGCTCAAGTTTAAAATGCGGCTTCCAAGTGTTATCAAGACCTTCATTTAATTTGATCTAGTGACCTAGTTTGTGACCCCAAATGACCCAGTTTTGAACTTGGCCTAGATTTGATGGAGATATATGTTCTGATAAACTTTCAATAAGATTGGATGCAAAATGTTGCCTATAGAGTGTTAACAAGCAAATGTTGACGACGAACGAGGAACGATTGACGCCTATCGCCGGACAAAAGGCGATCACAAAAACTCACCTTAAGCACTCCGTGCTCTGGTGAGCTAAAAAAAACAACAACCACAAAGTTGTTTGAAAGAACAGAATGTAGCCTGCCAATATGTAACTACTTAAATGAAAGCTTGATGACCAGATGACACAGAAGAGGTTCCTTCATGTTACCTAGCCAAGGCAAGTGAAACAAAAATGGTCTATAGCCTCTATGCAACTACTAAATACTTAACCCCTTTCCCACATACAGATGCTTTCTGATACCTCTGCAGCAGAATGACTTATGAAAACATTGTAGCAAAACGAGAAATTGTTCATTATGAGCAATTTCTCCTTTTGCCACAATGTTTTCAACTCTATTTAATGATAAAACCATTAGGGGGTTATTAGGCCTATAAATCTTTGTGATTTTGTCAGCAATCAATTTATCGGGCAATTAACCCTTCCTTTCCCACTACCAGAAGCATTTGGCTGCATATGCAGCAGACAACTCTTACAATCACACATTTTAAACAATGATAAAACTCTTAACCCTTTCCCCCATATAGACGCTTTCTGACGCCTCTGCAGCAGACGGCTTTTTGAAAACATAGTGACAAAAGAAGAAATTGCACAAAACGTGCAATTTCTCCTTTTGTCACAATGTTTTCCACTTTTTGTCATAGGTTATCCATTCGATTATGGAGATTTTCTATTTTTTGACAAAATACATTCGAAGTCGTCTGCTGCAGAAATGCCGTATGAGGGAAAGGGTTAAGATATTTTTTTTTTTCCTCGAATATTTTCAAAGCAGACAAACCCAATATGATCATATAAGGTAAATGGTTAATTTCAGGTTTTATTCCTTCATATCTTTACATAATCTCATGATAAGTTAATCCTTTTCCACATATAGACGATTTCTGATGCCTCTACAGCAAACTGCAAACAACTTTTGAATTAATTTTGACAAAAGGAGAAATTGCTCAAATTTTCAAAAGGAGCAATTTTTTCCATTTGCAACAATAATTTCAATTCTATTCAATAATCATGAATACTATCATTTATACAAATTTTCTTTATTTTGGACTTATTTATCAAACTCGTCTGCTGCAGATTTGTTGTATACGGGAAAGGGTTAAAGCTGATATAAATTTACTGTAGAAAAAATGAACATTCTCTCATTTAAGAGTGGTTAATTACATTTCAAATTTCCATTTTGGGCAGTATTTCCACAGCTGTATTAGTTTCCAAACAAACAAACAAGAAGAAAATGAACGACATTCTTTTGCCACAATGTTTTCCACTTTTTGTCATAGGTTATCCATTCAATTATGGAGATTTTCTATGTTTTGACAAAATACGTTCAAAGTCGTCTGCTGCAGAATTGTCGTATGAGGGAAAGGGTTAAATTGGCAAAAGGAGAAATTGCTCATAATAAGAAACTTTCCCTTTTGTCAAAATGTTTTCAAAACTATTCACCAATTTTACTTTTACTTTATGAGATTGTCCATATTGTTGCCAAGTTGTTTTCAAAGTCGTCTGCAGTAGATTTGTGGGAAAGGGTTTAGAAATAATGTGATGCTGTTTATTCATATATTTTAAAGGTTTACCTTATAAAGAAGAAAACATTTAACAACTGAGTATCAAATGACTTTTGCAAATACTAAGGAAAAGGTGTAATTGCTGAAATCAATTTTACTCATTGGTCAATTTTTTTGATTTTCTACTTAATTAACCCTTTCCCACATATAGACGCTTTCTGACGCCTCTGCAGCAGACAGCTTTATGAAAACATAGTGACAAAAGAAGAAATTGCTCAAAACCAGCAATTTCTTCTTTTGCCACAATGTTTTCCACTTTTAGTCATAGGTTATCCATTCAATTATAGAGATTTTCTATGTTTTGACAAAATAGGTTGAAAGTCGTCTGCTGTAGAATTGTCGTATGAGGGAAAGGGTTACGGTTCTTTACAAAGCAGATGACTCTTACGATGTTATTCCAGATTTAACCCTTTTACACATACACCTTATCTGCAGCAGATGACTTTGAAATCATCTAAGTCAAAATATGGAAAATCTTAAAATTAATGAAAATTCAGTCATTGAAAATATTGTGGCAAAAGGAGCAACTTCTTCATTTGCCAATATGTTTTAAAAAGTCATCTGCTTCAGATGCGCCAGGATACGTCTGCATGTGGGAAAGGGTTTAATCACTTTTGATTTTAGTCGAAACCCCAATATTTTAACTTTAAGTCTGAAATAATTGATTGTTTGATTGATTGGGGTTTAACGCCGTTTTTAACAATTTCTCAGTTATATCACGGCGGCCAGTTCACCTACTCATGCATTTCCTGGTTTTCTCACACCAGTACTCCACACAACAATCTTCCCAAGCAACTAGCTGCTTTCCACATAGACTTAGCCCATTGGTGGAGGACGAATGACGCATGTCGCATTGACTTTTGTCAATCATCGGAAAGAAAGTTGGCCGAGCCGGGATTCGAACTCACAACCCTTTGACAGCCTGCGTCGCTACCGACTGAGCCACCGGGGCGTGGCATAAGTCTGAAATAAAGGAATTTATTTAAAAATGATGTTGAACAGACCACTCACTCACCAGGATAATTTGCATGATCTTCCCTTGTATACTCAACAATTTCTTCATCCAACTGTCTATTTTCATTCTGTCAAATAAACAAAAAGGATACCCTTTCCCACATGTAACAAAAACTGCAGGAGACAACTTTATGATCAAGGCAAAAATATAGAAATCTCTATAAATGAAAGTACAGTCAAACTTATCTTAGGCAGCCATTCAGGGTAGAGTGAAATTTTTGCTACTTAACCCTTTCCCTCATACGACAATTCTGCAGCAGACGACTTTGAACGTATTTTGTCAAAAACAGAAAATCTCCATAATTGAATGGATAACCTATGACAAAAAGTGGAAAACATTGTGGCATAAGGAGAAATTGCACGTTTTGTGCAATTTTTTCTTTTGTCACTATGTTTTCAAAAAGCTGTCTAATGCAGGTCTGATGAAGAGGCGTCAGAAAGCGTCCATATGAGGGAAAGGGTTAATAAAAGTCCAATATAGAAGAAAATGTTGTTTTGGTTAATCATCAAGTGGCTGCTTATAACAAGTTGGCCGCATAACCCTTTTCCACATACAGAGGCTTACTGACATCTCTTTAGCAGACGACTTTTGAAAACATTGTGACAAAAGTAGAAATTGGTCAAAATTAGCAATTTCTTCTTTTGTCATAATTTTTCCAACTCTTTTTTTTAGTAAATTTACCTACATTTATAGAGCCTTTTCGTGTTTTTGCCTTGATGTTTCCAAAGTTGTCTGTTGCACATTTGTTGTTTGTGGGACAGGGTTAACCATGGTGATCCCTTACACTCATTTGACTGTATAGGTTCAACAAGACTGTTCAAAGGACCCAAATGTTGTGCTAATAACCTGAGTGTAATCATTAACCCTTTCCCTTATACAACAATTCTGCAGCAGACGACCTCAAACATATTTTATCAAAAATGGAAACTCTCTATAATTGAATGGATAACCTATGATTAAAAGTGGAAAACATTGTGGCAAAAGGAGAAATTGCTCGTTTTGAGCAATTTCTTCTTTTGTCACTATGTTTTCAAAAAGCCGTCTGCTGCAAAGGCGTCAGAAAGCTTCTATATGAGGGAAAGGGTTAAAGGCCTAGTTTGATAGACAGATAAACAGACAGACATCACATAAAGTGAAGAAATCTCGCTGCGGCCAAGTGGTTAGTCTGAGGAATTCGGAACCAGGCATCCCGGGATGGATTTTTGCTCACAGCTTTCATGGTAAAGAGCCCATGGGCAAGGCATATATCCCAGGCTAAGACTGGTTTGTTTACCCAGCGTTCATTGTGAAGTGCCCATGGACAAGGCATATATCCCAGCCTAAGACTGGTTTGTTTAACCAGCATTCATAGTGAAGGGCCCTTGGGCAAAGACAAGTGCATTATGTAAATAATGAAATAAATCATACCTCATTAAAATGTGACTTAGCAGGTTGATCATCATATCTTTTAGCTGGTTTCGGAGTCGGACGACTTTCTCTCCATTTTACATCATTAACATTCGTATCCCTGAGATGCTGGTTATCCATATCTAACTTCTTCTTAATATTATCTATTGCACTCTGGTGTTTGTTCGGATTCCAGGCATCATTGTTGTTATTACCGATGAGATTACGATCACGGTCTTTGGCCCGGACAATAACAGGGTCTGCATTCAATATAGAATACGAAGAAAGAATTAAATCAAGCAGTGCTCTAAATATGGAGAGAAGTACATGAATCAGAGGACTAGATAAGGATGAGTAAATAGGTCTTTCTTCCAAGATATATCCGTTAGCCCTGATTAAAACCTATGTCGTGGGAACTCAAAAGAATCTTCTCACTGAGACGATTATTTTGAGTACCCACAACATAGGTTTTGAAAATCAAATAAGGAGTTTAGAGTAAGAAAGGTGCTCCTCATCTAGAGCTCTGATGAATTATAGTTTATATTTTAGAAATGAACCCATCCATTAAACAAGAGGGCCATGATGGCCCTGGTTCGCTCCCCTCCTGAGTTATGACTACGACATAGTCAATCACTCATTTTGCGGACAGGTAAGCTAATACGAGTGTTAACAAGATTTCTCTTCAATTTGGCTTAGTGACCTTTTTTTTGACCCAACATGATCCATATTCGAAATTTGGCCAAGATATCATCAAGACAATCATTCTGTCAAAATTTCAACACGTTCAACTAAAAATACAGCTACCAGTGTTAACAAGATTTTCCTTAAATATGGCCTAGTGACCTTGTGTTTGACCAGACATGACACCTATTCAACCTAAGCCTGACCTTTATCAAAACAATTATTTTGACAAAGGTTTCAACATGCTTTAGTTAAGAATATGCATTCAAGAGTGTTAACAAGATTTTCCTACAATTGGCCTTGTAACCTAGTTGTTATTGCGATCTAAATGAGAATATTTTGGATTGTGATCTAACTGAGAGAATCTTGGATTGTGATCTAAATGAGAGAATTTTGGATTGTGATCCAACTGAGAGAATCAAGAAGTGTGATCAAAATGAGAGAAATTTGGATTAGGCATTAAATGAGAGAAATGTGGATTGTGATCTAAATGAGAAAATTTGGAGTGTGATCTAAATGAGAAATTTTGGAGTGTAATTTAAATGAGAGGATTTCTTTTCTGAGAGAATTTTGGATAGTGACCTGAATTGGAGAATTTGGAGTGTAATCTTAATGAGAGAATTTTGGAGTGTGTGCTAAATGAAAGAATTTTGAACTGGATCTAAATGAGATTTTTTTTAATTATGATCTAATTGAGAGAATTATGGAGTATGATCTAACTGAGGGAATTATGGACTGTAATTTAAATGAGAGAATTTTGGAGTGTGATCTAACTGAAAGAATTTATGAATGATCTAAATGAGAATTTTGGAGTGTAATTTAAATGAGAGAGTTTGGAGTGTGATCTTAATTAGAGAATATTGGAGTGTGATCGAAATTTGTTAATCTTCGATAGTATGCTTAATGAGATTGAACTGGCATGAGAGAATCTTGGATTGTGCACAAAACAAGAAGGAAAGGTACAATTGAATTTAGGATTTTGAAGTGGAAAAGTATGAATGAAGCTTGGATTGAGCTCTAAATGTGAATGAAAGGGTAAATGCTTAGAAAAATTCCTGTCATTTTTCATGACTGTCGGTATAAATATTGTTGAAAATATCTGCTCCAAAAAAAAAATCTACACTTTTTAAGCTTATACCAACTTATTTCAAAGGCCTTAACTCAGGTGCACAACTTCACATAACTTGCAGAAAACATTACTGTAAGATTTCATGAAGGTCAGTAAATTTATTTTTTTGGAAATATGCGGTCAACAAATTTTCCTTGGTCAAACACTTTAATAGATAATATGCGCACCACAAATATTTTTAACACTCTAAGTATATATTCTTACTCAGTCAAGGGCCATAACTCTGCTTAAGCTGGTTTTTAGCAACAACACAACACTAGATGAACCACTTCACATACTGAGCAACAATCCTGTAAAGTTTGATGAATGTAAGTCTAATATTTTTGGCGATACAATGTATGTGTGAGACATAAATTCATAATATACATCTTTTCAACTATGCGTTCAAAGGTTAAACCATCATTTGTAGAGATTTTCAATATTTTTCCCAGATGTTTCCAAAGTCATTTGCTACAGTTTTGTTATATGTGGGAAAGGGTTTAAAAGATATGAAAGCAGACAATAATACAATTGAACCATTTAACCTTTTCCCATATACAATAAATCTGCAGCAGACGACTTTGAAACTATCAAGTCCAAAATATAGAAACTCTCTGTAAATGATAGTACATGTATGAATATTGAGTAGATTTATAATCATTGTGGCAAATGGAGAAATTGCTCATTATGTGCAATTTCTCCCTTTGCCATTTATATAATGATTTCAAAAGTCGTCTGCTGCAGAGGCGTCAGGAAGCATTTATATGCGGGAAAGGAATGAATCGGATTACACTTAACATGATTGACAATACCTTTATCTTCCTTCCATTTGATGACCTTTTCTAACAATTCCTTGGTTGTTATCTCAAGGTTTTGAGTATTTTCTAAGGCTTTAGAGACCTCCATCTGATGTTTGATTGGCAGGGATGACAGTAAATGTCTCAGAATTATTCGATTGAACCACAGTAGATTGTTCATGGCATTTCTACCCGTGCATGTACTGTTCTGGCACTTAATGACTGAAATATGCAGAAAAGAACACTCACTACCCTGATACATAACTTTTAAAAACACTCAGGAAAAGGGAGATATTGCTCATTTTTAAATTTGAGCACAAGGTACAAGTTTGCTTTTGAGAACAGTGTAAGTTCAGATCCGTCTGTAAATTCTTATCAGGATCTACACAAACTGGCTTATTACTTACAAATTTATGTTACAGAATAAGATCTTAATCAGACAGTGCAGAAAGTAACTTGTACATTTTCTCATGGAAGGGCTCATATACTGTATAATGCTTAGGTCATGAGGTCAAAAATGTGGCTTTTGTCAATAATTAGCTCTTTCTTCAATTCCAGAGATTAGCTTCGTCAAAAATAGTGCAAGATTGGCATCATCGCACTGGTTGAACGCACACTCGATGTAAAAGTACTTTGCAGTACAAACCGTTTATCACTTGCTGACATTAGGTGTGAAATATAGACATTGTTAACAAAATTATAATTTCACCAGATTTATTTATTTATTTATTTATTGAGGTTTTACGCCGCTTTCAACATTATTTCAGTTATATCACTTATTCATGATCCCTGGGTAAACAAACCAGTACTAAGCTAGAAAATGTGCCTTGCCCAAGGGCACTCCATCATGACCGTAGTGCCGCGACTAAGGATCGAACCCGGGACACCCGGTTTCGAAATCCCCGACGATAACCACTCGACCACAGCGGATTCCAATTTCACCAGATACTAGTACATGTACAAGCATTAACCCTTTCCCTCATACGACAATTCTGCAGCAGACGACTTTGAACATATTTTGTCAAAAAATGGAAAATCTCTATAACTGATTGGATAACCTATGACTAAAAGTGGAAAACATTGTGGCAAAAGGAGAAATTGCTCGTTTTGAGCAATTTCTTCTTTTGTCACTATGTTTTCTAAAAGCTGTTTGTTGCAGAGGCATCAGAAAGCGTCTATATGAGGTAAAGGGTTAACAAGCTAAATTGTTCAAGCTGCATAATTAACGAGAAAACTTTGCCTACAGCTATGTGTGAAAAATTCTACTAGAATGCATAGCTGGCTTGCACCAAATTGTCAACACTCAATGTAAAAAACAGTCTAACCATTACAAATCATTTAAGACTGTTAATGTATCTTTACAAAGCAAAATAAGATAATATACCAAACTTTCAACGTTTTGATCTTTCAGGTGATACTATGATCATCAAATCTATAACACTAACTCTAATTGGCAAATGTGTAAATGTAAATAAACCAACAAGGAGAAGAATTAATATAAGCATATTTTGCTTGTTTTCTGATCCATTTATCTACTACTTTCTAACATTGCCAACATAAACTTGTATATTGCTTCAACTGAATGAATAAATATTTTTAAAATAATGTATCTTTATAACAAAGGAATATTATCTATCGATCATGGTATTCCAGCTATTTATTCAAAATGAATATGCATTTGCGATTGATTGCTTAATTTGGTAACGCCATTTTCAACAATGACGACGGCCAGTTCACCTATCGATGTGTTTCCTGGCTTTCTCATACCAGTACTTTATACAACATTCTTTCCCAAGCAACTGGCTGCTTTTCCACATAAGACTGTTGGCCCATTACTGAAAGATAAATGACGCTTGTCACAGTGACGTTTGTTGAACATCAGACAGAATGTTGGCCAAGCTGGGGTTTGAACTCACAACCCCTGGATTGACAGACTGCACCACTACCGATAGAGCCACCAGGGCTATCCATTCAAATCCAATCAAAATTAATCAAATACAAATAATTAGTCATCTTTTCCTTTAGTCATCTCCTCGGAGGTGTCAAAATTAACATTTTGACAGGTACCATTAAATTGTGTACATCACATGATGATCACACTTTAAAAACAAATATCTTAATACTGTAATAGTAAAAGAACACTCGGCATTGTTTGAAGATATCATGATCGATTGTGTCACAACAAGAGGGCCATGATGGCCCTGGAATCGCTCACCTTTTACTTTAGCTATATAAGCCCCGCCCCCTGGCGGCCATAGTTTCCGACCAATCAACTTGGCTTGAAGGAATCTGATAGAGGGTCACCCTAGGAACATTCCTACAAAATGATTTGAAAATCGGCTTGACACTTTTGGAGAAGAAGATTTTTTTAAGTTTTCACAATAGCCATATAAGGCAAAATAGACCCGCTCCCCCTGGCTTCCATGTTTTTTTACCAATCAACATGGCTTGAAGGAATTTGATAGAGGGTCATCCAAGGAACATTTCTACAAAATTATTTGAAAATCGGCCTGACACATTCGGAGGAGAAGATTTTTTAAGTTTTCACTATAGCCATATAAGGCAAAATAGCCCCGCCCCCTGGCGGCCATGTTTTTTGACCAATCAAGATGGCTTGAAGGAATCTGATAGAGGGTCATCCAATGAGCATTTCTACAAAATTATTTGAAAATCTGCCAACCAGTTTGGGAGAAGAAGATTTTTTAAGTTTTCAATATAGCCATATAAGGCAAAATAGCCCGCCCCCCCTGGCGGCCATGTTTTTCGACAAATCAACATGGCTTGAAGGAATCTGACAGAGGATCATCCAAGGAACATTTCTACAAAATTATTTGCAAATCTGCCAACCAGTTTGGGAGAAGAAGAATTTTTAAGTTTTTTTCATTTCATTGCCATGGAAACCAGAATTATGCATGGATCCCAAAAATTTGAAGGAAATCTGGTGAGGTCATTGAGAGGATGCTTTCTGTGAAGTTTCATCCCAATTGACCCACTGGTTACTGAGGAGAAGAAGTTGACGCACGACGCACGACGGACGACGCACGATGGACGCCGGACAAAAGGCGATCACAATAACTCACCTTGAGCAAAGCTCAGGTGAGCTAAAAAGGTTTGGATTGCAAAACTGAGATACTGTATCACACTCACAACCTTTCAATTGATTGCATTTAAACCTTTGTCTACATACAGACGCTTTCTAACTTGTATTAATCAGACATTTGAAAACACTGTGCAAACGGAGAAATAGCTCACTATGAACAATTTCTCCTTTTGCCACAATGTTTCCAACTTTATTCAATAGTTATTCTTTTATTTATATATAGTTTCTATATATATGTTTAACTACAGGTAAATATTGTTCTAGTTGTCTAGTTATATGTGGGAAAGGGTAAATGTAACAAGCAATTTCTCCTTTTGCCACAATGTTTTTTACTTTTAGTAATAGATTATCCTTTCAATTATAGAGATTTTCTATTTTTTGACAAAATATGTCGTCTGCTGCTGAATTGTCGTATGAGGGAAAGGGTTAAGAAAGCTGAAACCAGTTTGTCAACAGACAAAAGGACGAACAGACAGTAGTGATAATACCCCATCCACCTCAATTTTGTTTGCAGAGGGAAGGGAGTGTTATTACACTTCTAATTTTACTTTAATTTCCTGCAAACTTGTTCAAGCAGATGACACTATATAAATATTGCATGGACTGTTACCCGAGGCGAAGCCGAGGTTAACAGTATTTTACCGAATGTTGACAATATGTACTGTCACACTGGAAGCCATGCAATATTTATTTTATTATACCGAACACAATTACACGTTTATTTAATTTATTTTGTACCTTTGTAGGGGAGGTGAACATGGGTAGATCTACAACAATGTAACACACACATATGAATATACCGGTTAACAGTATACTGTTACATGGCACGCGCATCTAAAAGGAGACGTTATTGTTTGAAATGACATCATGCACGTGCATAACCAACATTTTAACGCGCGTGCCATGTAACAGTATACTGTTAACCGGTCAAAATCTTACTGTTAGCATGAAACTGTAAGAAATTGCCCATGATGAGTATATGAGAATTTAACATTACAAAGTCATGTGAGGTATAATAATAAAATATATTATCAGGTAAAATATAAGATGCGTACAGAAAGTGCAGTAATGAGATACCTTTTCTGGTCATTTCAGGGATTTTACAGTCTCTATCTTCTACACAAGCAATTTCTCCAATGTGTATATTATCGAGATCTACTAGTTTGAGATTGGTACCAAACAGCACAAAGTCCTGTATGTGAAGTTTATCCAAACGGAGGGATCCAACTGGACTTGCATCCATGTAAACCAACAATTTCAGCAAGGACTCTGCAATCTTAAAATTAAATAAACAAGAGATGTTTGTCAAAAATTATGCCTTCCTGAGCAGCATATTGTCCGGAACATTTGGAAGATGGATTAAAATATGCATGACCTAAAATGGGAGCTAATTAGTCATTTCTGATCAATCAGACAAGCTTTTTGTGTTCAAAGTCACTGTGACCTTGACCTTGGTTGGATGACCTCAAAAGCAATAAGGGTCATCTTCAATTTTGAGAACATTAGGCCCTAGCAATAAGTAGTTATCTATCATAAAAGCTTTTTGTTCAAAGTCACTGTGACCTTGACCTTTGAAAAAAAACATTACTTCAAAATCAACATGGGTCATCTATTGGTCATACCCAACCTCCCTGCAAACTATGAGTTATGTTATTCCAAAAATGTCCCAGTAATCAATTGGACAAGCTTTGGTCTACCACCGTACTTACCAACATGGACAGAGTAATATACCCCCCACCCCTTCTTCTAAGGGGGGGGGGGGGCATAATTATTTTAAATCTTTTAATGATTAAACCATATTACTACTTAAAATCATGGGGACAGTTAGAACAACTAGCCCTGCAGCAAAAAGAATGGAGAGCCTTAGTTGATGACCTCACCTGTCATCTACAATAACTGACCTGGCAGCGGACCAATTTTGAAAACATTGTGGCAAGAGGATGATTTGCACATAATGAGCAATTTCTTCATGTGCTACAATGCTTTCAATTCTTTTTAATAAATATGATCTCAGATAATTGTGTTGACAGCTGCAAATTGCTACTGTGTTGGATTTGCTTAATCTGAGGCGTAGATATATAATATGTAAGGGAGAGTAAACTATGGACACATTTAGTGAAAGATATGGAAACTCTCTAAAATGAATAAAACAATTATTAAATAAATTTGAAAACATTGTAGCAAAAGAATAAATTGCTCATTATGACCAAATTCGCGTTTTGCCACCATATTTCCGAACAATGTCTGCCGCAGAGGCATCAGAAAATGTGTATCCTGGAAAGGGTTAAAAGGTTATAAATGTTTTATTAAGAATTTTTAAACATGAAATACACCCTAAGTTGCAAATTAGTGCATTTCTTTTTTTAAAAATGTTAAAGCTAACCCATTGATTGCAACAAGAAGACAATTTTTAAAATCATTTCGATAAAATGAGAAATTTTGCATGAGGAGTTTTTTCTGTACTGTATTCAATAATTATGCTTTCATTTAAAGAGTTTTTCTAAATTTTTACCTATATGATTAAAATAAAAATAAAATACAGAAAACCTACCTGAAACTTTGTCAGTTCTGGAAACTGAATAAGTGCACCAAGCATCACTTCTTCTCCAGCTTCTGTAACAATCATAACACCTTTCTTTGGTAAGCGTGGATCTATTGTCTCTCCACGCAAACAGAATCCCTTTAACTTCACAATGGACGGCGAATTAAGCACAAGTAAATAGATGAGCTCCCGCATCAAATTATAGTTTGACATCACACTACATCGTTTTTCATTTTCATCCATCTGCATACACAAAATCTTTAACTCGGTGTCTTTTCCGGGACTTTTCACAACAACAGATTGAAAATAATTTGCAGCTAAATGTTCTACATATTTTTTACCATAATGACTACGATATCGAAAGCCACCTGGTTTAAGAGAAGTGATATCCTTACAAGATAATTTACTATCCATACCAAGGTCAAATAATTCGGATTTCACTTGAAGCATCATATCATCTACATCGAGAGCCGTCTTCCAATTTGTTGGGTTCAAATCAATTAACAACAGTTTCAACCTGGCCGTCATTTCGTCTGGAGTGACATAGTCATCATCAGCCTCTAGGCCGCGGAGACCAATTATAGCATTATTGGCATCAACATTAGGATGGTCATTATTGATGTCAAATTGTCCAAGGAAATCAGTGTTACCTATCCTTGATTTAGCTCTTATGATTTCTGCCTGTGCTTTTTCCCGTAGCTGTATGTGGGATCTTTCCAGTTGTGGATTGTATGGAAGGGAAGTTCTACCATGTGACTGCTTCTTGCTATCAGAAAGGTGGTTGTAGGAGAGGTAAACACAAATAAGACAAGCAAACAGTAGAACAAATATCCACAGCTGTTTCTTACGTCTTGGTAAGCACCGCATCTTTGCTGAGTTGTATTAGCAATTCTCTTCAAGACATGACTGTTAACATATACCTGTAAAAACGAATTGAAATGAAATAAATAAGTTTGTTACAAAAGCACATATACTTTTTTCGGATTGTCATATACCGGTAGTTTGTCTTTCAGTTATCCCAAATATTTCAAAACTTACAAGTATTTAACCTGCTTGGCTCATCGGATTACTTAAGATGAAAATTGTTTGCAATTTTTAGAAAACTAGCATAACCTTCTTGGTAAAATCTTTTGGTCAATAGATAAAGGCTGGAGTCTTCTATTGACATCCAAGGAATATTTCCTGGAGATCCGACTAAAACTAGATTTTTTTTCTTCTTCAAAGTTTGTACTTTCAGCAGATCATGCAAATTGTTGTATGCTGATATTTAGAGGTGAATCTGCTATAACAGTGAGGAATTATATCTAACTCTTTCCCTGAAGCAGATAACATTTATAATCCTTTTCAGCTGATGACTTTTGAAAATATTGTAGCAAATGGAAAAATTGCTAAAGATGAACCGTATCTGTTTTTCCTAAAGTGTTATCAACTGTGTATCCTTAACCCTACTTTCACTTTTGGCTAAGAAAGTTAAGGCCAAATATTTTTTATACTTTTATTTTGTCAAAGAAACATACACAGGCAAAAAGAAACACACCTCCACAAAAACTAACCCTTTCTCAGACAATATATGAAAGCAATGTGAAAAAGAGAACATTTATCAAAATGAGCAGTTTCAAACTCAGTTCAGTTCAATGCCAACAAGGACAGGTAATTTAAGTACACAATTGTGCAAGGTTTGACATAAGAAAGTATTTTAACGAAACAGTTTGATTTGTACCTGCACGGCAGTGCATGCCGTATGGATAGGTAGGTGCTGAAGTTCCTTTTCTATGCGTAATATTTACTTTTTTGCAACATCATTGTCAGAACAACAGGACGCTTAATCTATGTATTTGTCTTAAATTAGACGGGAAATAAACTTCCAACCTTTTAGGTTTTTAAAGGAAAGCATGGAACCCAGATCTCATGAAAAGGGCACGTACCGGGGCTAATGGGAGAATGTCAAAGACAGTTTGGTCCAATAGTTAAGTCTTAAGTTTTATCTGCAGCACCACTTTCTTCCTTCTGCAAGACCATCATGTACCAGTAAACAGCCAATACTGCTCATTTACAATGGACACGCATCACCAAAAAAAACCAGAAACCATCAAATGGGCTAAAGAACAAGGCATTATTTTATTTGTACTACCTGCTCAAAGTTTGCATCTGCTACAGCCCATTGTTATGACCATATTTGGACCATTTAAGAGGTTTTATTATAGTGAGTGCCCAAAGTACATGTATGGTGCAAAAGATCACTAAATATGAAATATGTGCACTAGCATACAAGGGGTGATCCAGAAATAACCAAACTGTGCCTATAACTTAAGGATTTAGTGAGAGAAATTAATGACAAACACATCCACAAAATAACCAATCATTAATACATGATAAAGGAAATTTCACAACATTTGCACAAAAAACAAGGAAAATACATATGTTAACAATATGTCCATATTGGACTAGCGGGGAGCGTCACCTTAGACAAAATGACATTGACGACGCTGTCCGTTTTTAAATCACAATATGCGTATCAGTTATTTCTCTATGTAGTCTCCTCTACACGCAACACATTTCTCCTGCCTATGTATCCACTGGTCGAACATATCCGAATACCATTCTTTGTCAAGATCAGATACTATACGATGTACAGTGTAAGATAGTTCCTGAAAATTGTCAAACCTATTACCCTTCAAAGCAGACTTTGCTGCAGAATAATACCATGGCAGTCGGCGAAGAATATGTACATCTGCTTCCCAGATGTCTTGCAAACTCTAGCTTTCTTTGCTGTTGATGACATTGGGCTCTTCCAACAGTTCTTTAGTTTCAGGATCATACAGATAAATCCATGTCTCTTCAGTGTCAATATCAGTTTAAGAATTTGTCACCTCGACGATAACGATTAAAGAATTTCCTTGACGTATTCACACGCCTAATCTTGTGATCACCTTTTCTGATCTGTTAGAACTCGCTGTACAGTGCCATAACTATAGCCTGTCAAGTCACAGACATCACATACCGTCACTCGCCTGTTACTGTCGACGACAACCTTAATTGCTGTCACCAGCATCATGTTCATACACGTTTTACGGCCCCTCCCTTTCTCATTGCCTAGTGAATTTGTTCCATCTCTTAACCTCTGATGCCATTCAAAAACTTATGTTCTCTACATTTTCTTTGAAGTTGATGCCTGCAGTATCATATCATACGTTTTCGTTAGCGAATATTCCAGCTGACAACAGAATTTGATAATTGCACTCGTTTCTTGTGACTCAGATGATGCCATGGGGCGTAATTGGTAGTAACTTTAATTTTCTTCTTATTTACTAATGGAAACATAGATGACGAAGACATTTTTGTTATATGACACAGTTGAAAAGAATTAATAATTATGTCTTATTTAAAAATTGCTCTAATTAACTGAGGTCATTAACTTTAAAGCGAAAAATTACACCGGGCCCCGCTCATACTTCATCGAGTTGCCTTATTAACGAATAAAATGACCATACCTTGTTTCTGAAATATTTTTGCTTTGCCCTTAAATTAAGCATAAATAGAGGTATATTTTTCATGAAAATTTGAATTCAGACTCATATAAAATAAAATAAGATATAGCAACAGTCGATTATTTCTGGATCACCCCTCTTATTTGAAGATCCAAGCTGAATTCCGCAAGACAGGCTGAATACTAATATAATTACTCCTGAGCAGCTCTTGCGCAGTGAAAGTTTTCAAGAGATAGACCCAATAGGAAACTTCCGAAAGGCTTAGACTATTAAACAGTTGAACAGTTTTTGAAAAAAAAGGCAGAGGAGGTAAATGAAAGTCAGTGTACATGGAAAAGTAAAAAGAGGAATTTTCTCACAGAAACCAGATGCAAGTGGCAAAGCTATCACTGATGATGATGATTATTTTGAAAACATTATAAATTATCTTGACCAGTGATAAAAAGCACCAAAGCTCAATGAGAGGACGATATAATAGGTAAACAAAAAGGAAAAGTAACATCCTATAATCAAATGAGTCCAAAACCAGGACCAAGAATCCCATTAAGAGTGAGTGGTTGCATCAAGATAGGACGGAGTAAGTGCACATGTGACCACTGGGTGCACCTTGCATTTTGTACATAAGAGCGTGTCATAAGCAGACATACTGTATTCTCATTGCAGACACAATTAATCCACATTTATGTCACATAAAAAATCCAATGTACATGTAAATATGTGTTCTTGAAAGCTTTACCTGTCTTTTTTTTTCAAAATAAATAGTTATAGATGTTTCACGTTTAAACTCGACTTGTTTAACTTTGCATTTATTTGTATGTAGGGCCTTTTTTCGGCGAAATTGGGAAGAGGCCCAAGCCTTTCATTTCTGGAAAATTTAACGTGATTTTCGGCGAAATTTGGAAAATTAGACATATAACTATATAAATAGTCCTTTTAAGACTTTTGCTTTATATAATGCAATAAAACAATCATAAACAAGACAAATATATCTGTTTATAGTGTAATAGTGTTACCTCAAATGATTATTCGACTTGACTTAAAAAAAAAATTGGGAGAAATATTTTCAAAGTTTTTTTCAATTGGGGAAGCCAGTTATAAAGGGCAAAAAATGTTTATTTTATGTTGATGTTGATGTTTATCTGCAATTTAATTATAATCTGTCCACTCGCTTCTGCATATCGTAACAGGCATGCGGGGAAATGTATGTTAAAGGTCACGAAACCAGGACACAACAGGATATATATAGGGAAAAATAACGCTAAAAACGACATTTCTCCACAATGTTTTCAACTATTTATATTAAAAGATTCTCCCAAGTTCAATATAGTCAAATAAAATGATCACCATTTCCCATCGCCAAATTAACAAAATAATCACCATTTGGGCGACCTACAGCGTGGGCCCTGTATAATACACACAAATACGGCATCTGATTGGCCGTCTGCGTTTTTCAGATATCCCGTCTGCTTTTTCCCTCTATAATCCATTGGTCTGCGTAATGCGTCTGCTTTATATACAGACCAATGATTTCTCAAAAATGTTTTCAACTATTTATTTAAAAGATTCTCCAAATTTCAATATAGCAGTGAACTCGACAGATCCGGGTCAGTCACCAAATCGTCACGATTTGATATCTTTGCAAAATGATTTATCACACATATTGACAATTTCAATCATATTTCACATTAGCTGTCCTCTTACGAATTCTGAGAGTGTTTGGACGTTGTCATTTCAAGAACTATTCGTAATCTCAAATGGCTAACCTATTGATCCAAGAAGTGGCAAAACCATATTGTTCCTGCACAGTGAGAAATTGCTGTATTGTAGCCATAATCTTTAGTAATGTAGCGGGAGAGGTAATGGGGAGGGTAACACTATAAAAATGTAGGTTAATTTACCACAAATAAGATTTATAATATTGAATTGACTCTTGCTGACAAAGTTGTAGAAATTCCCTTTGGCTGACCCAAAAGTGTCGTATCTTGACTATAGATCAAATTATCTGCTAGTTTGGCCTTAACAACTTTGACAAGTCAATCAATATTATAAATCTTATTCTGTGGTAAATAACCTACATATTTAAGTGTAATACATACATGTATTACTAAAATTATGGCTACAATCAGCAATTTTCACTGTGACAGGTAAACAAATATTGAGATTTTGCTTTTGTGGGAATCAATGCCGTCAAGCATTTCGAGATTACGACATACGTTCTTGAAATGACAACGTCCAAAATCAACGTAAAAGTAGCCAAGCTAATGTGAAATATGACTTGATAATCAAATTGTCAAAATACTGTATCATACTCGAATACTAAACATTTATATCCAAATGTGACCCGGAATTGTCGATGACCCGGAACTGTTGAGTTCACTGTATAGTATACTAAAATATATATTTTCAAAACAAATAAGTCAACAAAACTTTAAATTAAAATCATATAAATTAAAGCATAACTTGCTTAACACAATTGTGTACCTCCTAACCAAAATGACACCGATAAATAAAACGTGTGTGACAAATCACTGCAGTAAGTGTAACCAACCAATTTGCACATTCCACTGTGGAACATTTATCACTGATAAATGCAATCGACAGACTGACCTGATAGACGTGCAATGAATATTATTGTTCTCTGAACAGATTCATGAATTATGCAAAGACTGTAACTTACCCGTTAAGGAACCTGTTTACAATCAATATGAGAAAAAAAAATCGATTTGTTTTGTTTTTTGACTGGGCACGTGTTGTTGTTGTTTCTTAAGGTGCCCTGCTCTTAATTTTCAATATTCAAAGCCGGACATCAGACTACATCGCCAGTTGAGAATGAAAGAAGAAATTTGATTAGTTTATCTTTTTTTGTCTGGACCAATCGGTGTTACAGACTCATTGATAGCAACATACCAAACAACATGGCAGACAAAACTCGATTTTGACAGATAAGATTGTTAAATGTTAGTATTTTATCTCTGAATACAACTGGTTCTTTGTTTTTTAATATCTAAGCAATTTAATTGTGAAGAGTGTATAATATGAAAAAAGCAAAGCCTCATCCCGAGCACAGCGTCTTTAATGGGTCTAACCTGTAGGTATGTGACTACGGAAACCAGACGTTCCCCCCCCCCCCCCCCCCCCCCCCCCCCAAACTGTTTCCTCCCTGTAGACGTTTCCTCCCCAACCATTTCCTCCCAAGACGTTTCTCCTCCAAAGTTATATACCTGTAGACGGTTCCCTCCCAAAATGATTTTGATCATGATTATAGAGTCACTACAGCCGTGTGATCTGGTCCACTGGCTGACTCGGACCTACAGCATCACACACAGGTCCAAAGTACTTGGCACACTCAGCCAACAAGGTTCCGGCACATACTTTAAATGCAAACATACTAATTACCTTTATATATGATTTAGCAACATTTAAGTAACATCATTAAAGAAAATTATTTTTTATTCAAAACCCTTAACAAAGTGTAATTACATTTAAACTAAATATATAAAACTATTCATACTTGTTTATCTAGACTACTATAAGGTGTAGTGACCCCTCTCACTTTCTATATATATATATAATGCTACTGCAGACGTTTCCCCCCCAATTTTGGGGAGGAAACGGTTTGGGGGAGAAACGTCTGTCATTCGTGACTACCATGATAAAGGAATCTGTTTCAAGCTGTCGGAACTGAGACCGCTGCTGTACACTATTCCTACTTTTATCTTTTGGTGAAAAGTCAAATCTTCAACAATTTTAACATTCAATTCATCACATGAACATAATCAATACAGAAAGGTAAAACATAACAATAGTGAAAACAAGTCTTTCCTTCAATTAGGCTTAGTGACATAGTTTCTGGGTTAAAAGCAATGTTCAAAACATCCATTCTGCCAAAGTTTCAACATGCTAATATTAAAAGAACAGCTGTCAGAGTGTTAACAAGATTTTCCTTTAATTTAATTTAATCAATCCTGCTTTAATTTAGATTTTAATATGCGTATAGGTTATATCTTTTTCGTGGTGATGGTCACAATACACCAAATAAATTCCTTCTTTGTTTCCATGTAAATCAACCAGCTTCAACCCTCGTTTGTCGCATTTTCTAAGCGTTTCCCAGGTAGAACACCATATATCATTGAAAAGAGATACCTCTTACCTTTAATATAATCCATAGAAAATAGGTGGGTCATACATTATGCAAGAAAGAACTCGCTCTGTGAAGATGGGGACCGTCCTTTTACGCACAATCCAGCTAGGCTAAAACTGGGTTTCCACATCCTCTACTTTCACTTTCACACAAGGTCAAAATACCTAAAATGATCAATTCAAACAGTTCCAGTTCATCCTCTACATGTTTACAAAGAATTTACACCCATTGTCACATATCCAATGCAGTCTGGGCCAGATGTACAACCATTTCTAGGCAAACAATTTTTTTTTAAGGACTACTGTACTGTAGATCAACCTGGCCTGCGGATGTATTTAGCGTAATTTGACCTGATGTCAGTTATCATGACATCGTAAAGATTTTCTTTTTCTACCATTTCTGTAGTTTTCCTTTTTGGTATTTTTACATCCTTTGTATTACAATGATGTAACCAATACACATCAGATGTCAATGGTAGAAACATCCGTATCTGTTATGTTAAGTTTGAACTCATTTTAAAAATAGAAAACGAGTGAAATTACACACAAATTATCATATTTAAGATTCTTCTCCCCACCCCGCTTTAATATGAGAATAGGTGCAACCTATTTCTGGTAAACAAACAAATAGGAATGGTGATAACGGTTATCATGATCTCATAGTGATCCAACGGGTTGGAACCGATACCAGCTGTCGAGCGCTATATAATTATTTACAAGTTTGTCTCATACAAGAACCGTACAACGCTATATGGCTGATACGAACTGTATCAGCCTAAAACCTTGAATTGGAATGAACAGGTAGTTTGCAACAACTGTATGGGATGGAACTGTTTGTCTCCTACAACGGAACTATCAATCAACCATTCACTGGTCGATATGATCCGAGATGACAATGGTATGTTGTAGAGAACCCTTCAATTCTGAGCTGAAGCTGCAACTCTGATGGATCCCTACTAGTTACCACTCTTACACTTTTCAAAATGTACGTTAACAATTGATGCTTGAAGACGTGTTCTCCCTGACTGCCGAACACAAATTCCTTTAACTACTAGAAACCCGAGCTTATATAGCAACACCTCGTGATCTATTAATGAATGTTTTCGAACTGCATCGCTGTGCACCTATTTTATCAACATTTTAATGAGCGCGTGTGTGGGTTTTTTCTTTCTCGCATATTTCTAAGTGTTCTGTACTCAACATACAAGAAATGCATATAAAACTTTAATTGCAATTGAACGACTATCTATCCCGAAATCACATCCAAGTACTAACATGATGTGTCTCTCGGAAAAGATGATATCATTAACAGATTTAATTTGTAAATATCGATCTTGGCTTGAAGAAGCTTTCTATGAAAAGGAATGATAACAACTGAAATACAATGACCAAAAAGTAAAGTAACTGAAATGCCTGTTTCATGACGTTATTTTTTAAAATTAATTTTACGAATCCTACCGGCCTACACAAATTAAATAAAAATCATCATCTGTTTAAGCATATATTCCACCTTAAAATGAAAACAAGGAATCTACAAATCCTGGAACCGTCATTTACATGTAAACAGTATGAGTTAAACTTTCATTTCCTACCATTTCTGCTATTTTCTTTTTTGTATGTATTCAATGATGTCACAATTACACAAGACAGGTTAAAGTTAGAAAACCCTTAAACGTTATGTTTGGAATCTTTTAAAAATAGAAAACAAGTGTAATTAAATGCTAATTATCACATACCAGATGCCTTGAGACTTGTTTTCAATACTTTAAATTATCGATTAGGTACAACTTATCTTATTTTATCATTTCCTCTAGAAATATCTTTGATTTTGAAAATTTCTCTTCATTCAATCAAAGCGTAGGAATAACGTGACTGCACCATAAATCTTCTGTGGTCACAATTTTTGGATAAATGGTATGGTAAATTTCAAACACATTTACCTATTGATGGGAAGAGAATTGCCTGCTACACCGTCAATATGTTTACCCATATAAATAAAGAACATATGCAAGTTGTATGATCCATCTGAATAATTTCCATCACTTATTTAACTTTCTATGTTTGTACAAGGACCATGCCATACAAAAACAGACCTTCAGCTGTTTTGAAATAAAATGACTTCATAGATAAATTTCATCATTATGCAAAGCAGAGGTCTAGATAAGGGGCATTTTTTCCTCAAAGTCGTTTGCTGCAGAATTGCCGTATGAGGGAAAGAGTTAAACCTTATGTTCTGGGTTCTCAACGAATTGTCTTAGTGAATGATAAGAGAGATATTGTGGGGAAAAGAGCTGTTTACACATCTTAATTATACCTCTGACTAAGGCAGTATTTGCTTTGTCAATAATTTCTCATTCTATATCTTTTTTACAGATAATTAAGTGATGGCCTACCTACTAGGAGCATCGGCTGTCATGGACAGCTTACAGAGGGATGTGAGAGATGTTCAGTCCTGTATATCAGATATAATGTCAAGGATAGGACCTGTTCGGAGTACATCCTGGAAATTTCCAGATAAAATTGCTGCTGACCTTGATATTGAAGATTTACTAGATCTGTATAGCTATTCAGATGATGAGGAAGAGAGACAAGTCGCCCACATAGCTCTTTATGAACTTGTTATTGATAGGTAAGAATGCATATCACCCCTTTAACCCCCCTACATAACAGCAAATCTGCTGCAGACCGCTTTAAAAATATCAGAAATATCTCTATATAAGAAATGAAGATTATTTAAAAGAATTTAAAACATTGTGGCAAAAGGAGATATATTGCTCATTATGAGCAATTTCTTCTTTTGACCCAATGTATTCAAACATGGCCAGTTTCAGAGGCATCAGAAACCGTCTGTATGAGGGAAAAGTTTAAACAAAATCCAAGTGGTTTTGATATTAATTATTTTAATAACCGTTATTATTAAATTGCATATTTTTGAATGGTAAGTCTTTAACCCTTACCCTCATACGACAATTCTGCAACAGACGACTTTGAACTTATTTTGTCAAAACATAGAAAATCTCCATAGTTGAATGACTATGACGAAAAGTGAAAAAAATTGTGGTAAAAGGAGAAATTCCACGTTTTGTGCAATTTATTCTTTTGTCACTATGTTTTAAAAGCTGTCTGCTACAGAGGCATCAGAAAGCATCTATATTAGGGAAAGGGTTAAGCTAACCAATGCTTGAACCTTGACTTTGTAGTTCTGAAAGGAAATTCTCTACCACATAGCTATAATGGATAGCAAGCTAAAGAGCAAGGCAGTTACCTTATTAAGTTTGACTCCTTATTCTTAACAAATATTTTTTTGGGGGAAACTTGCAAAACTTTGAAAATATACATGTTCTCATTTTGGGTCATGATCTCTTTTTCAGACTCGTGTTGTTGCTTCACACATTTGCTGTGTTTACAGAAGGGACCATGAAGACTGCAAAATCAGATATTTCAAATGATCAGACAACAGGCACATCGGTGGGTGTTATTGTGAAAAAGTATTGGAGTCGGCTATCACAGTTACAAACGGTTGTTAAACAAGTAGTGAGTGAGGTGAGTGAATATGTTTACTAATTCCACAGCCTGATCAATACAGAAAACTTTTCATACCTCAGATGCAGGCTTTTTTAACCCTTTCCCTCATACGGCAATTCTGCAGCAGACGACTTTTGTCAAAACATAGAAAATCTCCATAATTGAAAGGATAACCCATGACAAAAAGTGGAAAATATTGTGGCAAAAGGAGAAATTGCACATTTTGTGCAATTTCTTCTTTTGTCACTATGTTTTCAAAAAGCCGTCTGCTGCAGAGACGTCAGAAAGCGTCTATATGAGGGAAAGGGTTAAACATAATGGGAAAAGGAGAATAAATATAAAAATTGCCAATAATTTAAATATGGTACATTATTGTCTCCTTTTATATCTGTATTTCATGAGATAAAGAAACAATCCATAGGGTTGTAGATAATGTACCTTATTCCTGTCCTAAACTGCTTATTTTTTTTCTATTTGCAGACTGTGGTAAATATTGTAACAAAAGGAGAAATTGCTCATGATAAGCAATTTCTGCCTTTGTCACAATGCTTTCAAGTCCATTCAATAATTTTTCTTTCATTAGCAGAAAGTTTGGATATTTTTGCTAAGATACTTTCAATGTTGTCTACTGTAGATTTATTTGTTTTATGCGGGAGAGGGTAAGAACCTATGTTGTGGTTATAGAGGGGAATAGACCAGTTTACTCTTTCTTATCTGGGGATCTGAATACATGTACATGTAACAAATACATGTATATAAATATTTGGCTCTTTATAGTTTATGTCATGTTTTTTCTCTCTAATTCATAGAAAAATACATCCAATAGGAAGGTCACAGAAATGGAAAGTGATATCAGTAGACTAAATGCAGAGTTAAATCAAGCGTACACTACAAATAGACCAAAAACTGGTGGAATGGGAGGACTTATACCACCAAACAGGGCTGAAATGATTACTGGTAATATAACTTGTTGTGGTGTTAATTACCTGTAAGGCAGAAGATCACTTCTCCGTGATCTGCCTGTTCATCTGTTAGTCACACTTTGCATTCATTGGTAATGACTTTGTTTCCGTTTTGCAGATTCAATGTAAAATTGTATCACTTATAGCTTGTGATGTGGAGATTGGAACAATACGAGGACTATAAATCTAACTTGCTTACTTTTGAATTAATTTCCATTTATGTAGTTTCTACATTGTTTCTGTCTATCAGATACACTTAAAAGTTGTCACACTTATACCTTGTGATCAGGAGAACGGAACAATACATACCTTTAGTTCGCTTTTTTTTTATATCCTTTTTTCTTGTATTTTTTTGTACTACAATTTTATCAATTGTAGGTAGTTTGTGACCTGCACATGACTGTGTATTGTACAAGAACCATAACTCTTGCATGCTACTTTTTGGAGTTATCCCTCTGTTTGCATTTGTTTATCCAGCCACTTTCCCTTTTATTATCCAATTTTCGCAGGTGACATATGTGTACAGTGGAAGTTCTTGTAATTTTCAAATCAGGAAAAAGGATTTTTTTCGTATAGCAAACAGTTCATGTCCTGTCCGTTACAATTTTAAAGTAGTGTTTTATCAATGTCTATATTTTCAATTGTCATAACAAACTTCTAAGCCATTCAAGTATGTTTTTATAAGATCATCTAGACACCACCATTATAAATCACCATATAAATTTTACAGTATATTCTTTTTTATTGTTTATTATTTAGATTTCCACTAATTTAAGCCTTAGTCAATACAAAACATTTACAGAATGCCAATTATGTAACTAGTTTTAAAGTATGTGCAGTATCTAAAATATTTTTTCAAAATCATATTTTATGTTGATAATTATTTTAATCCTTTCCCACATATAGACGCTTTCTGATGCGTCTGCAGCAGATGGCTTTTGAAAACACTGTTGCAAAAGGAAAAATTGCTCATGATGAGCAATTTCATTTTTTGTCACAATGTTTTCAACTCTGTTCTCTAATTATACTTGCATTTATTGAGATATTCCATATTTTGATATTCCTGTTATCAAAGTTGTCTGCTATAGATTTGTTGTGTGTGGGAAAGGGTTAAAATATCATGATTTCCATTAGAAAGTTTTCAAAATGTTGCTCTGTATGTTTGAAAGGGTGGAAATAGATGTTTAGTTGACATATAAACTGAATGATATAATATTTTATATTCAATTATGCCTGAAACGTTATTTTCCAAGGTGGTGTATTCAATTTATGGCCATCTTGGCCCCAATGTTTGGGGATGTGGATTGTATGTTCCTACTTATTGTATAGTTCCGATTTAAAGATTTGCCATATTCAAGAGATATTTGTATGAAGGGATAATTTACCCCTTCACATTTGTAGACATATTTTGACACATTTGAAGGAGAAGGCTTTTGAAAACGTTGTGGCAAAAGCAGAAAATTGCTCATAATGAGCATTTTCTCCTTTTACCACAATATTTTCAACTCATTCAAATAATTTTAAAAACATTTGTTTAAAGAGATTTACCATATATTTGCCAAGCGATTTTAAATTTGTCTGCTTCAGATTTGTTGTTTATTTTGGTGGATTTTTTTCCCCCACTTGGTCATTTTGGGATAATTGTATAATTTCAATTAGTAATATCATTATTTCTTTCTCCACACACACAGGTATGAGCCTGAATCCGTCTCAGTTAAAAGAGTTTGGATTAATTTCCAAAGATGAGTACAACAAGTCCTGTCAGACCAGTGAAACTGCCTTCTCCCCATGTGACTCATGTTCTGTTGTACAGAGAAGTGTTCGGCAGTCCGGAGAACTTGTCGTTAGTATTTGTCAGCAGCAACAGATTCCGTCTTGTCTGCAAAAGTTTCGTCCTCAGGTGTCTCATCTTGATTGGTTGACTGGTAATGATGTGGCAAGATGGTCTTCAGAACAAAATAAAGATCTCCAGAGAATAAGTAAATTGACTGCAACAATAAAACCAATGAAAGATGATCTTGAAGAATGCCGTGTTAAGAGTGAGCGCTTAGAAAAAAGGGTGAATACTTTTGATCGGGATTTGAAACGAGAAAAGGATGAAAGAACAGGATTGCATAAGCAATATGAGTTTAAAATATCGGAAATGGAAACGCAATTTACTCAGACATTAGAGCTTGAAAAAATACAGAAGAATTTGTTGCAGCAAAATAAAGAGGAACTGGAAAACCTTATAGAAAAGCATAAATCTGAGTTACAAGAACAGAAATCCATTTTAAAGGAACTAGGTATATATATCTTTATCATTTTAATACCTTTTGAAGGATTTCTTTTAAAAAATGCTGTCTTTTCCCTCATGATGAGACAATGTGAAGATGGCATGACACAGGCAGCTCTGATCAAGGTCATGTGATATACTTTTTGTACTTTTGCACTGCAGGATAACTGTGTTGAGTTGTTCACTATGATGAGATGATGTGCAGAGCATACACGATCACCTCAGGCCCTTTGTCCAGCATCTGCCTTCTGTCACGCAGCATCCATCTACCATGTGTCAACATCTTCTCCTCTGAAACCGGTGGGTCAATTTGGCTCAAATTTCACAGCAATTATTCCCTCAACATCCTCATCAAAATTGCTTCAAATCTTTTTTGGATCCATTCAGAGTTGTGGTGAAAGTAGCTATAAATGAAAGTATGAATATTAAAAAGGGTTGAAAACATTGTGGCAAATCGAGAAATTACCATCTTTATGCAATTTCTCCTTTTGTCTCAGTGATTTCAAAAGTCATCTGCTTCAAGGGCATCAGAAAGAGTATATATGTTGGAAAGTGTATAATTTGATATCAGATGAATTGTAAAAATATGTAACATATTAACATAGAGACCACAAAACTGAAGATGGAAGACGAGCTGTCTGGTAACAAGGTGAACACATCTGAAGTATCAAGACTAGAAAAAGAGATGACAAGCTTACAGGACCAACTGGATAATGTATCGGATAAAATGCAGGAGTCCTCAAAACAGTTGCAGAAAGAACAAGCAAAGAATAGAAGTGTTTCAAAGCATACAGAGGTACATGTATAAGGCAAATGCAGTCAAAACTGAGTGTGCATGTATTTTATCTTTTATAACTCTTTGATCAGAAGTTGTTGTTGTTATCATCTTGATGTTTACCAACCTTTACTTACATACAAAAAATCTGTAGCAAATGACTTTGAAAACATCTTAGAAAAAATATGGAAAAAACCCAATAAATTAAAGAATAATCATTGAATTAAGCTGAAAACATTATGCTTTTAAGGAGAAATTATGAGCATTTTTTTCATAAAACGGCAGATTTTTTTGTTTGCACAAAGTGTTAAGAATATAAGTTTAAGGATTGAGAACTATCAATTATAAATAACAGTATAATTCATAATGCTTAAATGAATACCTTTTTAATTTGATCAGGAGAATTTGTTCATTTATCATGTGTTCTTGTTAAATGATGTGCTCCACAATATGTTGTCTTTACAGAGTCTGCAGTCTAAACAACAGTCTTTGCTTCAAAGAATAGAAACAATGGACGAGGAGAACCGAGAGCTAAGAGACCAAATGGCTGATATCGAGGAAGAGAAAGATAAGATGGAAGATCAGTTTAATGACATGAAGAGAGAAATGAGTGCAACGGAGAGAAGACTTAAAGAAAAGGAGGTAGGGTCTGTTAAAATTGTTTTAACCTAATTAAATGATGATTTACTGTTTGATTGGTCAAAACACATAGTTGCTAGGGGGCGGGGCTGTTTCGCGTTATATGGCTATAATTAAAGCATTAAAAAGCTTCTTCTCCAAAATTAATTTGCTAATTTCTACATTATTTTGTAGGAATATATCTCGGGTGACCCTCTATCAGGTTTCTTTGAGCTCTGTTGATTGGTCGAAGAACATGGCCACAAGGGGCGGGGGCTGTGTTGTCTTATATGGCTAAAGTAAAAACTTAAGAAATCATCTTCTCCAAAGATTTAGCTCAATTTCCTAATACGAGAGTATTGTTGGTGGAATGACTTCACATTGTATTACTCAGGTGAGCAATCAAGGGCCATCATGGCCCTCTTGTCCTTATATGGCTATCGTTAAAATTCTAAATATCTTCTTCTGCGAAAGTATCAGATTACTTTAAACCAAGTCAATAAACATGGCCCTAAGGCTGCGGGGCTAATTTGCATCATATGCCTAAGTAAAAACTTGAAAGATGTTCTCTTCCGAAAGTATCTAACTGCTTTTCAATTAATTTTGTAGAGTTCCTTTGGTGATCCTTTACCTTATTCATTCAAGCCATGTTGATTGGTCGAAAGACATGGCCATAAGGGGCTCTGGCTGTTTTACCCTTTATACCTAGAGTGTAAGATTTAGAAGTTTAATTCCTAAGAAAATATATGTCGGATTTTGAAATATACCTAGTTCTTAAACATTTCTTTGGAGTTAGTCCTTGAAAGTTATTAATTTGTCAAAAGATAAACAACACAGGGTGTGGGTTATTTCGCCTTCTTGTAGTGGTGCTATACTGGTCATCTTGGGCCTCTAATATGAGTTATTGTAGTCGGCATGACAAATCACATTGCAAAACTCAGATCCAGTGCCATCATGGCATATTTTGACTTCATAATCTATCAAATGATTTAAACCCTTTGCCAACAAATCTGCAGCAGACGAATTAGGCCAAACTAAGTAAAGTCTCTAGAAATGAAAGTGCATTATTGAATAAAGTTGAAAACATTTTTGCTGAAAGAGAAATTGCTCTTTCTCCATTTGCCACAATTTTTTCAAAATGTATCTGCTGCAGAGTCAAATTGTGTATATATTTGGAAAAGAATTAATAATAATAACAATAATCAAACAGTGTCCCCAACCTAGAAATCTGCTCTCAAGTAATCTATATATAGATTAATGCTAGTATATAGTAGAAGAAAAACCATGACAAAGAGCATGAAAACTTTCCCACCTGTAGACACATTTTGATGCATCCATAGCAGACGACTTTTGAAAGCATTGTGGCAAATGGATAAATTGGTAATAATGAGCAATTTCAACATTTGCCACAATGTTTTTCAACTTCATTTAATAATTATACTTCCCTTTAAAGAGACTTTTCTAATTTATGTAGGTATGTTTTCAAAGTCGTTTTCTGTCGATTTGCTGTAGATGGGAAAGGGTTATGCTTTCCCTGATCACCTATGTAGCAGATGACGTTAGACAATTATTGTACACAAAGGAAAACTACCTCAAGATGAGCAATATTACCTTAACCAGCCACGTTTTCAACTATGTTCAGAAATAAAATCAATATTTCCAGATGTTACTATTTTCCTCGGAAGTTTTCAAAGACATAAACTATAGAAATATTGTTTTTAGGAAACTGTTGAGTGTTAATTTGCTGTAGTTTATACAAACACTGAATAGAACTATTAAACTCTTTACAGGTAGAGATAGCCCATGTGCTTGCAGACAAAGAGAGCTTGGAACAGACAATCAATACACTTGAGAAATCAATGGAATCACTAAATGACAAGCTAGAGGAATCCAAAGAGAGAGAACGACTAATTGTTGAATTTCCTGATTTGAATGGACCTGTAAACCCTGATTTAACAGGTAGAGATGGATTTTTAGCTTTTCAATTAAACCTTTCCCACATACAACAAATTTGCAGCAGACGTCTTAGCAGTTTATTACAAAAATATGAAACTATCTATATATGATGGTATAATTACTGAAAAAAATTGAAAGCATTTTGGCAAATGGAGAAATTGCTCTTTTGAGAATTATTCCTGTTTGTCACGCTTCAGAGGCGTCGAAAAGTGTCTATATGAGGGAAAGGGTTTATGGGGCTTCTTCTGCTGCTAATGCTGACCGAGCTGCTTACTTATTTAAACTCTTTCCTACACAAAATATATCTGCGGCAGACAACTTTGAAAACTAATAGACACAATTATGAAAAAGCTCATCATTCATAATGAGCACTTTTTCATTTGCCACAATGTTTTTAAAACACATCTGCTGCTTATACACACAAGGTGCAGCATTGGTATGTGTCTGTGGGGATATACTATATATCTTGACCCTTTCCCACATACAGACACATTTTGACATATCTTCAGCAGACTATTGCTGAAACAGTGCTTCCTGTAAAACAAACTTTATAAGAGAGGACCTAACATGATCTTTGAGCTTTCAATCCAATCCATTTCTCCATGGTATATTTCTTGATGGTTCCTATTATGTAAAATATATCAGAATTAAATATGTTTAAACTAAAACATTGTAGCCAAATGATAGATTAATTATTTTTTCATTTTTAGCTCGACTTTTGAAAAATACGAGAGTATTGTCATGACCCTGGCGTCGTCCGCGGCGTGGTCGTCCGGTTAAGGATTTTAGCTCTACTGGCCAAAGGCCAGAAGGGCTTATGTCGTGGCGATTTGTCCGTCGTCCGTGCGTGCGTGCGTGCGTCCGTGCGTCCGTGCGTGCGTGCGTCCGTGCGTCCGTAAACAATTTCTTGTTAACACGATACAGTCTTCACTTTTGATTGTATCTCAACCAAACTTATACAGTAGTTAGATATCCATGAGAGCTCGGTTCCTTTCGAAAACCAGCCAGATCCGCCCATGCATGACTGGATTATGGCCCTTGAAATGGTCAAAATTGCTATAAAAGAGCTGGTTAACATGATACAGTCTTCACTTTTGATTGTATCTCAACCAAACTTATACAGTAGTAAGATATCCATGAGAGCTCGGTTCCTTTCGAAAACCAGCCAGATCCGCCTATGCATGACTGGATTATGGCCCTTGAAATGGTCAAAAATGCTATAAAAGAGCTTGTTAACACGATACAGTCTTCACGTTTGATTGTATCTGAACCAAACTTATATAGTAGTTAGATATCCATGAGAGCTCGGTTCCTTTCGAAAACCAGTCAGATCTGCCCATGCATGACTGGATTATGGCCCTTGAAATGGTCAAAATTGCTATAAAAGAGCTTGTTAACATGATACAGTCTTCACTTTTGATTGTATCTCAACCAAACTTATACAGTAGTAAGATATCCATGAGAGCTCGGTTCCTTTCGTAAACCAGCCAGATCCGCCCATGCAAGACTGGATTATGGCCCTTGAAATTGTCCAAATTGCTATAATTGAGCATGTGAACACAATAGAGGCTCCATTTACTATCTGATCTTCACCAAACTTAGATAGTAGTTAAATATTGATGAGAGCTTGGTTCCTTTTGAAAACCAGCTAGATCCGCCCATGCAAGACTGGATTATGGCCCATGAAATTGTAAAAATTGCTATAATACAGCTTGTGAACACATAAGAGCCTCCATTTACTATCCGATCTTCACCATACATACATGCTCTGGATTGAAAATGACCAAAGAACCATACCAGTAGAGCATAGGCCCTCATGGGCCTCTTGTTTGTTCAACTTTTTTTTTTTTCTTTTTCTGTTTTCTCCCTATCAGTCGAGTGTCTGTGCCGTACGCGGTGCTCTTGTTCTTCAATATTCCTGTTCAATAATTACATTTTCATTTATAGATATTTTGCATATTTTTGCCAAAATGATTTCAAAATCGTCTGCTATAGATTTCGACATATTATGTGCAAACGAGTAAAGTATGATAATAAATTAATAATACATTATTTCAATATTAATTGTAACTTTTAGGTACTGGAGATATAATGGTTGATATGGAGAATCAAGTGAAAGCAAACAACATCCGAATTCAACTATTAGAGACACAGAATGATGGTTTACGGAATTCTATAGTAAAATTACGCACCATGCAGCAGATTCAGCCACCTCAACAACCAGACCAATGGGCAACACAGGTTAAGGTAATAAAGGTATTCGCTAATCTTTTTCCACAAACATCTGCAGCAAATGACTTGAAAACATCTAGACAAAAATTAGGAAAACTTGACAAACAAAATATAAATTAATTATTGAACAAAGTTAAAAACGTTGTAGCAAAAGTTCATATTTTGCTCATAATGGGTAATTTTTCCTTATGCCACAAAGTTTTCTGAAGTGGGTTGTTGCAGATATGTCAAACTGCATCTGCAGATGTGAAACCATTTCCCTGATAAAAGTGGCAAATGTCTATTGTGTCAGCAGAACATTTGAAAATATTGTTGGCTAAAAGAAATTGCGCAAGTCATATATATGATTTTCCCTGAATAAATTTTCAGAAAACTTTGGCAGTGACCGTTTGGAATCAGTTTGTAGGAATATGCTCAAACAGATCTTGATCTTCACCTGTCACATATACTGTATGGTTGGTTTCTGTGTCGCCTGCCTTGACAGGGTGATGCTTAAGGACTGATTTTCTTCTCAGAAGTCGTCTGTGTGTCGCACTGTCACACTTTGACTCAATTGGTCCATGTCACTTGAAAACCGAAACTTCGGGATTTTAGGAGCAGGAAAAATTCAGATTAGCCCGCACCTATGTGCAGTAAGATCATGATCTTCCATGTTCGAATCATAGTTCATATACTTGACAGAAGCGTTTAAACAAGATATGCCATATAGTTGTATGAGCATCCTTAGACTCCTCCAAAGTCAATTTTGCAATACATGAACTAATTGGTTATAGTCATTGATTATTGACATGTGACTAGTGTGTTCCTCTTAACACTTCATGCCTTGACCTACTTGTTGAGGCCCCTTTAACGCTTTCCCACATACAACAAATCTGCAGCAAACAAATTTCAAAACATTTAGTCAAAATATGTGAAATCACTATAAATGAAGGAACAATTAATGAATAAAAATGAAAACATTGGTGCAAAAGGAGAAATTAGAACAATTTCTTCTTTTTCCACAATGTTTTCAGAAGTTGTTTGCTACAGAGGTGTCAAATAACGTCTACATGTGGGAAAGTTTTAATTATTATGAATGTTATACTGACAACTTTCATCATTCCAGAATAGAAAACCACAACCATTGTGGAATACAGACTGTGTCAATGTTGGTGATATCAAAGAAAGTAATCTAACTGGAGAATACTCGGAAATGGATTATAGATACTACCAGCCTGACATTGCAGAAAAACTAAGAAACCATTCTGAAAAAACTACAACAACAATGACCAGTAAGAAATCGGTGCATTACCAGTCTGGAATAAATACTATTGAATTTGACTCTTCAGCAGTGAAAACACAAAAAAGTTCGCCTTCTAAGGATAGACCTGCATTCGGAAATAGACCATTGACTGGTTATAATTCTAAGAAGACGTCTGAGGAGTTTATTGTGGGAAAAACTATTAGACCATCTAGTGCCAAAGTGACAAATACAACAGTGACAGCTAAAAATAGACCTGCATCTGGGAAAACTTACACAACTCTCATCAATAATAGCAGCATAGGCGCTTATATGCAACTGAAAAAAGCAGGAAAGTTAAATACAACTACAACTCCGAACAGTGCTGGTATGTATCACTATCTGATCCTTTTGGTAGAACAGAATAAAAATCCTTACTTAAATAATCATTTTATTATTAAATTTCATAATTCGTCGTATTAAGAAATGGGAATAATGTTTCAATTGACAGAAAAAGTAGATTTTAACCCTTTCCCAAAAAGATTATGGCAAATGGAGGTTTTGCTTATTTTAATGACGAATGTCTCCGTTGCCACAATATTTTCACCTCATTTAAATAAATATCTTATACATGTATATAGAGATTTCCAATATTTTTGCTTAGTCATTTGCTGAAGATTTGTTTAATATTGAAAAGGGTTAATATACTGGAGCCGAGAACATTTTGTTGGGAAACTGAAACTGGCTTACCTTTAACTTCTCCACCATTTCAGCCGATATCCGATAACTCAGTCAGTAGCAATGTTGGCTGTCAATAAAAGGGTTGTAAGTTAAAACCAAAGCTCGGCCAACATTCTTTCTGACGTTGAACAAATGTTATTGCAACAAACGTCATTCGTCTTCCAACAATGCGCAATCAGTCTATGCGGAAAAGTAGCCAGTTGCTTAGAAAGACTGCTGTGTGGCATAATGGTGTAAGAAAGCCAGGAAACATCATGATACGGTGAACTGGCCACCGTGATACGACTAGAAATTATTTCAACATGGATTTAAACCATTCCAAATAATGGTTTCAAATTATTTTTCTATTTAAAAATAATTCTCTTATGTTCTTAAAACAGACAATACTAGAAAAAAGTACATGTTTTATCTAAATTGTTAATATCAGAAACAAAATGATTGTATTTTTATGTTGCCTCCATGGCAGGGAAACACATAGGGATCACTTCTTTACTACCTGTCACTATGTCTGTCATCTATTGGAAGGTGACACATGAGATCCTTCAAACCCTTTCTCTCATACAATTATTCTGCAGCAGGCAACTTTGAACATATTTTGTCAAAAAATAGAAAATCTCTATAACTGAATGGATAACCTATGACTAAAAGTGGAAAACATTGTGGCAAAAGGAGAAATTGCTGGTTTTGAGCAATTTCTTCTTTTGTCACTATGTTTTCAAAAAGCTGTCTGCTGCACAGGCTTCAGAAAGCGTCTATATGAGGGAAAGGGTTAAACCCTCTTTTGTTAATTCTCTGTCATTTCTACTTACAGGCCAAACACAACCAGGAAGCAGTAAGCCACACATTCCCCATGGGGGTGATACTGGGTCCGAGTCTAGTTATGTTAAAAATGAGCAATATAGCTGTCAGAGGTGTGACAAAATGTACAGTCGAGAGAAAGATCTGGCAATACACATGTCTTACTGTTCTGGGTGAAGGAAGATAAAATCAGTCAACACTTTTAAATCATGAAAACGATAAGGGACTGAAAAATACATGGCATCACTGACAATACGCAATAGATAGAAAGATATATGTCACTTCTATGGATTTGGAATCTTATTGACTATGCAAACAGTGAAGTCAGTCTCTCCAGACCCTTCATCGTCCACCTACATCGAATATAGTCCTAGACACAAATTTGGCTGCCCTCCTTGGCACTCAGGGTTGCAGGGGTTAGTATTACGACTAACTGGCTGGTGTCAGGATGAATGGACCAGTAGTACTGGTAACCTACCCAGGAAACGCCGTGATATAACTAAAACAGTGTTGAAAGCGGCGTTCAACAGCAAACAATCAATCAATCAATAGATGTAACTTAGTGGCCTGGTTGTCTAGTGGTTAAAAGACTGGACTGTCAATCTAGAGGGGTTCAAATCCCGGTTCTATCTAGGGGAAAAGTGTAAAAAGTGCTTTGCGTGTATTGGTGCTATACACTTAGCACATTAATGAACCAAGGGGTTTGGAAAGAGCTAGGGTATCACACTCGGACTTCCTTGTATCTAACTCGTGTCTCTTGAATCTATCTGCACCTGTCATATGCTTGTACACTACCAAATGGGCCTATAGAAGCTACAATACTCGATCAGAGCAATTGGTCTCTATAATTACATTACATTACATTAACCCTTTCCCTCATATAGACGCTTTCTGATGCCTCTGCAGCAGACAGCTTTTTGAAAACATAGTGACAAAAGAAGAAATTGCACAAAACATTTTGCCACAATGTTTTCCACTTTTTGTCATAGGTTATCCATTCAATTATGGAGATTTTCTATTTATTGATAAAATACTTTCAAAGTCGTCTGATGCAGAATTGTCGTATGTGGGAAAGGGTTAAGACAAAAATCAAGAAGTGTTACCCTACTGGTTAAACGCCAATATAATTTCAAATGATGACAACCTAAAGCCACTATGAACCCAAATCCCTGGACAAGGAGCATATGTCTTACTCTACAAAGTGAAGAGAGAAAACAGTTAACAATATGATTCCAGGAACTATTGATTATATATCATCTTTAGTATCAGAAATAATTGAACAGAGAGTGAGATCTGAAGATATGTAGATCCTACTGCAGTGGACAAAGGGAGAGTGTGATACCAAAGAGTGTCAAAAAATAGAAAATCTCTATAATTGAATGGATAACCTATGACTAAAATTGGAAAACATTGTCGCAAAAGGAGAAATTGCTCATTTTGAGCTATTTCTTCTTTTGTCACTATGTTTTAAAAAGCAGTATGCTGCAGAGGTGTCAGAAAGCATCTATTAAGGAAAAGGGTTAACCCTACATGCAGACACATTTGCAGTGGATGACTTTTGAAAACATTGTGCCAACAGAAGAAATGAGCAAACAATTTCTCCAGTTGTCACAATGTTTTCAATTATTATACTTTTGTTTCTCAATAGTTTCAAAAATGCTGCCTAGGTGATAACGATGGCATATATGGCAGATATGTCGGAAGTATTACATGCAATACATGCAGCCTTTGTTATGTACATTTCTTACAATATTATACTGAAAGAATGTTACATGTGATCAATGTAGGGTAAGATAAAGCTTTTCATATACATGCACAATCTCACCAAAACCGTCACTTACAGTTTTACCCTTTCTCACTTGTAGAAGCATTTCAACGCATCGGCAGGAGACAACTTTTGAAGAAAAAAAGGATGGCAATAGAAGAGATTGGTCATGTGTAATTTCCATTTTTTCCACAATGTTTTCAACTATATTCAATACATACCGCTTTATCTATAGAGGTCTTCTACATTTTTGCCGATATGTTTTCTGAGTAGTCTGCTGCAGAATCGTTGTATGTGGGAAAGGGCTAAGCCACGGTGAAACTTTTTATAAGGAAGTAAAAATGTGACATTCCTGGGCTATTCTTTAAGTTTGTTTAGGGTGATGATGCATACAAGAGAATGTCAACATGATTGGTGCTGGGAGATTGTTTAACCCTTTCCCTCATATAGACACTTTCTGATGCCTCTTCAGCAGACAGCTTTTTTAAAACACAGTGACAAAAGAAGAAATTGCTCAAAATGAGCAATTTCTCCTTTTGCCACAATGTTTTCCACTTTTAGTCATAGGTTATCCATTCAATTACAGAGATTTTTTAATTTTTGACAAAATATCTTCAAAGTCGTCTTCTGCAGAATTGTCGTATGAGGGAAAGGGTTAAAGTACCTGAACAAATCAGGAAAACATTCTAAACTTCTGTGATTTTATCTTGACTGCTAGTAGTACATTTAAATTAGATATAGAATGTGTTCAACAATTATTATTATTATCTGTGTTTTATATTTTATATTGTTATAAATGTTTTATTTAAAATATTTTTTGCAAATCTCATCAACATTCCATATATGTGATATATGTTATGAAATATTTAACCATTGCTCATTCATCTGACTCGAGTATAATTGGAAATACTTTGCTATTCACACAAGCTGTTTACTCTATCTACCCTCAGAGAAATTTAATTTAATTCCATCCAAACTTCATCAGTCATCACAGACATGTCTCAGACATTTGTATGAGATAAAGATCTTGATTTCCCAAGACACCGTTCTAGAGACAGAGCCGCGTATTTAAATATATTTACTGAAACAAGGTTTGTCAGATCATGTCTCCCCTGTTTGATCTTTTACCAGTCATGGTTAAATTTAATCAAAATGAATATAGGGGGAATAATACATACATGAATCTTAGCCCTTTCTCACATGCAGATTCATTTTGACACATCTGCAGCAGACAACTTTTAAACCAATGTTGCAAAAGGATAAATTGCATCTCCTATTGCCACTATGTTTCAACTCTTTTCAAAGTGTCTGCTGCAGATTGTTTGTATGTTTTGTTTCCCACTTACTTTGTGTATTAATGGCCCTTGAATGTTGAACTACACTATGTCCAATTAGGACATCTGCTACAGTTTGTAGCTCTTGTTCATCAGTGATAATATATGAGGATATTTCTGGATGTGCATATGTCTGCATGTTTGAGGAAAGGGCTAATCTAAACAAAAATTATGAGGACATATTTAAGTGCTTTATAAAAAATTTCTGCTTTTAAAACATTTGTTTCAGATGTTGTCTACTGCATTTGCATCAAAACGTGAAAGTGTTATAGAACATCTCTATTACATTATATATTTTGCATGTTTTCTTAAACCAATGGTTATTGATCAGGCAGTGGTTATTTTCGGCACTGTTTATTGGTCGCAAAAGTCTTTTCACAAATAATGAAAACATTCGTGTAGTTTAATTCATCACCTTTCAGGAAATATGAATATCATATGTGTTGCTGTTTCAATGTTGAAGAAGCTATGAGGAATAATGAATGAATATTAGCTAGTGTTTTGTATCATGCTTTGAAATTTTATGTGTCTACATGTTGCATATTTGTTACACACAATGGTTCTTATTACGAATAAAATTTTAGATGATTTTTATTTAAGTCTTTCTCTTATATGTTCTTGTTAGTGGACTGATAACGGAAATTGTGTGTTGAATATTGGAGATAGACATCAGGGGTGTAGCTTGGCAATAATTAATGTGTAGGCTGTCTCGTGAGAGAAAATCAACATTGTGGACTCTGCGTAAGGTATCGACCCGGATCAGCCTAAGCATGCAACACAGGCGTACCCGGATATACACTTTTCGCCTCCTTAGGATTTTCTGTTTCAGGAATCACTACTCTATCTATCCCCCCTTAGACGGAATGTGTCGACTGGATCAGTCTGCGCGGACAGCGCAGGCTGATATGGTCGATACATTACGCAGATGTGTATCGCCGAAGCTGCATTTTGGGGCATTTTTAGAAAAAATGTGTAAGCACGTGCCTACAGTGCCTAAAGGGAGCTACGCCCCTGTACATTGTTTTTATCAAATCTTTTAAAAACGTTTTTTTTAAAATCCATACATAAGGAGTGTGTATGGTTCAAAAGAGGTAATATGGCAGTTCCGATATCTATTTCATGGCACCTACAGTCTTTAAAAAGGGTATAAATCGTTTTCCCTCCTGACTCAGGATTGTTGGGTTAAGATTACAACTGAATCGTTGGTGTCAGGATAAATGGACCAGTAGATCATTTATGCCGTTGATAAAACTAATAGTGTTGAATGAGACACCATACAAATAAAACAAACCATGTCACGAACAATATGGTGAATTTCAAAGGCTTTAACTTAGTTCATAACTATTGAGTACAATTTTCCCGATATGACATTTCAAGAGACTGCTTTGAAAACATTTGCTGAAAGACGACTTTGACATATGGAAATTGGTCTATCAATCAATATCAATATTGATAGACCCTGACGGCTGAAAAATGTTGTGGGATAGTGAGAAATGTCTCCCTTGTCCGCAGCACTTTCAAATATCATCTGATGCAAATGTGTCTGCATCAAGTACAGGGCTAACAATATTCAACACAATTTCAGTCATATACATGTAGGTGCAAAATCCTGGATTTGGCGATTAAAACATAGAGTTGTCTACCTTAGACTCAATTTGTTAAGAATTCACAATTACTTTGTGTGTTTTAAAATTGTTCACTAGACTCCAGTGCTTGAATAAACCAATCCAATACTACATTCAGGAATCCGAGTTGTTTATCGTCGGGGATTTGGAACCGGGCACCCCGGGATTGATCCCAAGTCGCGGCGGTCATGTTGGAATTGCAAGGCACATTTCCTACTGGTTTGTTTACCCTGGAATCATGGATAATTGAACTGTCATATTGATGTGACTGAAATAATGTTAAAAGTTGCGTAAAACCCCAATAAAATAAACCATCTTTACATTCAGTAAAGACCCTTTACCGGCTCGGTTATGTAGTGGTGTAGCGTCTTCATTGGACACGGGAGGTCGCGGGCTCGACCCCGGCCGGGTCATACCGAAAACTTTAAAATGGAAGTAATGACTGCCCTCCGTGCCGCTCAGGGTTACGGGGTTAGCATTACGACTTTCTGGCTGGTGTCAGGATAAATGGACCAGTAGTACTGGTACCGTACCCATGACACGCCGTGATATAACTGGACCAGTAGTACTGGTACCGTACCCATGACACGCCGTGATATAACTGGACCAGTAGTACTGGTACCGTACCCATGACACGCCGTGATATAACTGGACCAGTAGTACTGGTACCGTACCCATGACACGCCGTGATATAACTGGACCAGTAGTACTGGTACCGTACCCATGACACGCCGTGATATAACTGGACCAGTAGTACTGGTACCGTACCCATGACACGCCGTGATATAACTGGACCAGTAGTACTGGTACCGTACCCATGACACGCCGGGATATAACTGGACCAGTAGTACTGGTACCGTACCCATGAAACGCCGGGATATAACTGGATCAGTAGTACTGGTACCGTACCCATGAAACGCCGGGATATAACTGAAAACTTGTTGAAAACGGCGTGAAACACCAAACAAACAATTAATTTTAATTCAGTAAGACTGCTTCCGAGTTTGAAATAAACTTTGGGAAATGTCTACATATGCGCATGCCTTTTTGAAAGGATTTCGAAACATTGTGACAAAATGAGGCATTACACATAAAGAGAATCCGACTTGAAATTCCTTTTATTAGCTCTTAACTCTTTCCCATATGTAGACGCATCAGCAGCAGACGATATTTGAAAACATTGTAGAAAAAGAGGAAAGTGGTCTATATGACGTAAATCAAAATTCAAGACACGGTGGGGAAAGCCCCCAAAACAACCAAACATCATTAAATAATATATATTTAAAACAACTTGACGTCGATTAATATCACCGATGTTCCTTCATCCGATTCAAGTTATGATGTGGGTTACACAACACAAAAACCACCTTCGGGTATTTTTTTAAACTTTATGGCAATAAGACCGAATTGCATACATACTTTAACAAACGTTTTCCATAGGCTGGGTCATCACATGTTTAGTCCCGAAGGTCGGGTTTCGTATGACGAGCTCGAATACTCAATTCCAGTAATTATTGGGGGTAAACACACATCTAGAAAAATAAAAGAAAGTTGGCTATAT